>JANHGN010002529.1:0-23343 GCA_024605025.1 Megaceryle maxima
TTCTATGGAAAGGACTTAAATGCTTCTATAATTTGTAGACTTACAAATAATTTATACAACAGTATTGCCTGTTTTAAAGATTACATCTTGGTATATAAAGATGTTTCTTCATGTCTTTGGAAAGTTATAATATGAAAATCATACTCTCATAAGAAGAATCCTCTGCAGTGAAGATTTAAAGTTCTATGTTGTAAAGACCGGCTTTCATTTGTTTCAGTTTTATTTGAAGACTTTTAACAGACTGCTTTGCTAATCTTGTGTTTGTCCTAAATTGTGGATTTCACTTGATGAAAAATCTCAATGTGTACTATCCCAATTTTGGGTCAGCTTTCTTCACATCCAGATGGAGCAGAATTCTGGCTGACAAGCTATGTGCTCCTCACCTAGGTTAATTTTTCAGCAGTCCACAGACATCAAAGGAATTGTGGATATTTGTATCAGTGGAGGACCCTCTCTGTTTTGACTGATGTTGCATTTAAGCAAAACAAAGTATAAAAGTGTTTATATGCTACAGAAGACCTTAAATCCAGCTTTTCTCCTTGATAATGTTCCTAGTCTTAACACAAAAAAACCCACCACCCTGAACTTTAACATAGATGGATGTTTGAATTGCTTCATGTATTGCAGAATTTTATTATTTTATGTGTTTTGGTTTCTATTTAAGTTTGGTTAAACTTACACCTATCCTGACACTAAGGAACTTTACTCAATTATTCAAATCAAAAGCTATTTATTATCTCTTGGGGAATGAGAGATACAAGAAACATTTTATAGGTCTCAGCAAGTTGAAAGATACTGGAATGGACTGCCTAGGGAGGTGGTGGAGTCGCCATCCCTGGAGGTGTTTAAGGAAAGATTGGATGTGGTGCTTAGTGACATGGTCTAGCTGATGTCAGGTGTTGGGTGATAGGCTGGACTTAATGATCTTGGAGGTCTATTCCAGCCTCAGAAATTCTGTGATTCTGTAAAAAACCAATCTATAAGTATATAATTTGTCTATCTCACTGTCCCTTCTAGAAGGGAAAGAGGGCAGGATGTGAAAGGAAGATGCCTCCAAAAAGAAGGAAAAAAAGCACAGAAAGAGTTAAATTAATTGCTTAATATAATCTGTGTCATTCTGTAACTGACCTTTCTCCATGCTTGACTGTTCTCCTTTGACCATCAAATCATATCCGGCAATAGTAGCATGTTATTTATAGTTGATTAAAAGCACTAAAAACTTCAGATATTATATTTTCTATTGACATTTAGCCAGCAAAGAACAGATTGAAGAATGACATAGTCTGAAAGCACTAACGCATGGTATTGATAAAAGCACTGGAATGCCCACTGGAAAATCAATCTGTTGCTTTAGTGACTGATGCCTCCTTATTTTGCAGTTTTCACTGTCCTCAAGTGTGCTAATTATATTAGTTATTGCTATGGTGCTTGAGCAAGTTTGTGCTGAATGGTTTTGTGGCTTCATAGATCATCAAATATTATAAACACCTCATATGAAGAAATCTTCAATAAAATGCCATCCCTAAGTTCAAACAGAAAACATTAAAAGTGAGAATTTGTCTTAATTTTTCCCACAGTTCCTGTAACAGAGGCAGACCCTAATAAGGAGTAGAACAATTGGTAAAACCACACACTGAAGGTCTTGACAGTAGAAGGATCTGAAATGAGCACCACCAGAATCATTACAGATTTGGTGCCTAAACTCTGTATGTCAGGTCCTCCAAAATAATGAAACTGTTTTTAAACAGCCTTGATAAATGCAATTTGGGGGTCTGTCTTTTTTTACTTGTGTTCTGTGGGTGGGTTCACACTGAGTGAAGGCTGAGACTCTCTGAATCTATGCTGTCACACATTTACTGGATTTGGTAAGTAAAGATCAGAGACTTCTAAAGACCTATTTGTTGTCACAAGGTTCACAGTACAGTTATAACAGTTAGCAGCTTTGGACTGTTGCATTTTATTCACAGCTGAATAATTACTTTTCTATGTGATTCTGAATAAGTCATTTCCTGTCCAGCAAAAGATGGAATTTTTAATTTAAATACGGAATATCCAGGAGTGGTGATACTTTTAAAATTTCTTTGAAGAGTCATACTAAGTAAGTACAAAAGAAGGAATGAGTCAGAAAATTTAACATCAGAGAAAATAACTAATTTAGATTTAACCTAAAACACGGAACAGTAATTTCTTCTAGTTGGATTTTTTAGTTGGATATACAGTTAAATATGTGCCAGGATTAATTTTCAGAATCCTGAACTAACAGACATTAAATAAGTAGAAAAGGAAAGGAATGAACATACAGCATTCAAAGAAAATAAATTGGATACAATGAGAAAGTCCCATTAAAGACAATAGAAGGGAAAAAAGGAACAATACACAATTGATCAGTAAAGGAAAAGCAAGAAATCTACCATAATTAAAGTGGCAAGACAGCTACTTGATCTTAATTACCAATAATTCCTCTGTGTTTAGCAGTTCTTCCAGGACTGAAACAAATATGTTTGTTTTCTAGATTAAGACTGTTTTTACCATTTAAGACAGAAATTTCTGTCAAGTGTTTAGAATTCTGCAATCACAGCCTTTTAAAACTAATGCAGCAGATGTGCTCCAGCAGTCAAGTGTCTTATGAACTGCATTACCCTTTCTAAAATAAAGCTGAAATAACAGATTTAAGAGCAGTTGAAAAGTAGCATTTCACTTGAATGTAGGTCAAGAATCCATAAAGGATTTTTTTTTTTTTTTTTTTTTTTCCTTTGAGCGCCTCATAGTGATCTATTCTTTTGTTTCTGCAATCTAGAATTTTTGACCTGGTTTCCTGGGGCCTGATTTATTTCTACAGTGTATCATTTCTGCACCAGTGTGGCAACATTGGTTTTAACAAGAAGATGATTTTTGAAACAGCTCTTTAGTGGTGAATCACAAAGTCTGCAATGCCCAGTTTATTTCACTGCTCTTTTGCATTGTTATTCTACAGTATTCAGAGCCTGGATATAACAACCCAGAAAAAAAGCCACAACAACCCTCCTACTGCAGTTTGTGAGTCACTCATGATATTTTGACACAGTTTTAATCTCCAATATTACTTTACAGTATGTTGCTGAGTTTTTCTTCATTACACTATTCAGAAACCAAATGGGAATTGAAGAATGAGCCTGTTTCTGATAAAAGCCTTCTCTAAACTTTCATTTGCATACTTGACAGGGAATGAAGGGTGCATAATACACAGTCACAAGTTGCACTGCTTTAAAAGAATTGAAACAGTATCAGGAGTCATGTTCACTGCTGCACCTCCTCAGGGAGGGAGAGAGGATATACAGAATGGTTTTACAGTGCTCTGGGAATCTGACTAGGGACTGCCCCATGCTCTGGGCTTGAGAGATTACAGCACATTGCCCACTCTCCTCTTCTGTCCTTTGGCTGGTTCCCCAGAAAATCCTTGTTCTGGGAGCTGCAAGAGGAGGTAATTATATTTTATTTAATGGGCAATTTCTCTGTTGTGTCAGCTCTCCATAGGGTAGCTACTTGGAGCTCACAAGACATTACGAGAAGCAAACTTAAACTCAGAATTTTGCTGGCAGCAATATTGGCTGTGACTGGCAGAATCGTCAGAGTAAGGCTCAGATATGTAGGAGAAGAAGGAAACATGAAGTCACAAGCAGATTGGTTTGCATATCTGAACCACAGCTGGCTGTTGAGGCACATTGAGAAAATGCTTCTAATACAAGGAAATTGAGCTAAGGCTAGTAAGCCACCACTGAGCATGTGTCTCTGGTGAGTGGTAAATGGCTTTGACAAAAACAATAACAAGGATGCTGCTTGAGGTGTGGGAGCAAGGATGCATGGGTTCCTTCAGGAAGACTTTCTCTCTAACACAGATTGTGAAGGTCATCAGATTTGGTTCTCCACCTCCCTGCTCTGATGGGCAGTGCCCTTCCCAGACAGCTGGCAGGATAAATGGGTATAGCTGAACTGATTTTAAGCTCCGTGCTTGTCAGGCCATCCCCACAAGTTCCTGTGGCAACAGAGGTTAATTCCATTGCTGAGGATGCCATGGATGTCAGCCTTTATCACCAGTGGAAGAAGAAAGTGATCAGAGGATTCTCTGATTGCCTCAGGAGAACTGGGTAAATTGCTGCAAGTTGTGGGTATTATGCATATACTCGCTTCAGCTGAGATTCATGAGCCTGTGGTGGAGCAGCACCTTTAGAGCTGCAATAATCAGAGGAATTGTGAACAACTCCATTAATAATTATCACAGCTGGACACTTTTCCAGAACTCAGTAAGATAAACTAGGATGTTATGGACAGCGGGGGAATGTTTTGAAAAATTTCAGTAACAACAGCAGAAGGTATTTGACAGTACTGAACTGCTCATCTATTCCCATACAGATCTGGCATACCAAATACCCAAAGGATGACACTGATTTCTGAGACAGACTGGCCTAGAAAAGGGGGTACTGCTGCTACTACCCCATTCCAACTGTCAGAACAAAGCCATGTGAACAGATTCCTGACCCATGTACCTGGAGTATAGCAGCCCACTTTTGACACAGAGGCCAGCAGACAGTCGTAGGGTACCATCAAGATACAACAGAGCTGATACAGACAAGCAGGAGTCTCCAGTCTTCTCAGGGCTCTGAGGACTGGCAAGCATACGACTGGAGCTGATACCCATTGTGAGACTGCATCCTTGAGGGATGACAGTGGGCTTGCAATCACTTACGTGGTGCTCCCATGTGGTGGCCTGCAGATGGCTCAAGGCTGTACAGTTTTAATATGGTTGGGGATCTTCTCAGGATGGATCTCTCTCCCAGGAAACCTTTACTAAGACAGCCTTAGAAGTAATTTGGACATGATAGAGTAACTTCACTCTATTTAGAAGTAAATCCACTGGAGTATATTTAAAATGCAGCTCAGGAACAGGTACATGCCACTGCTGGTATGGTTCATGGTCAACTTGCAGGTAAGCATGTTTGACATATTAAAGTACTGGAAAATATATTTTAATGAAGACTTCCTGTGATTTTTACTTTTTTCCACATTCAAGACCTTATTAAAAGTGGACTTGATATATCCATCATTATGGATTCCTATAGCTTTAGTAAACAAATAGCTTTCATTTCAAACAAGTAATGTTCTTACAGCTCTTTAAAAGGTAGAGGGGGCTTAATGTAAACATTGGCATTTTTTTTTTTTTAAAATGTGTGTACTTATCAAATATCTTTCAGATAATGACAAATCCTGTGCTTCTCTACAGCAATAGTTTATCATTTCTACAACTAATGAATCCAAAGAGCATAATGGGGAATGAATGCTGGATGAACAGACACAGACAAGTGCAGTAAATCCACAGTTGCATTTCTCTAGGACTAATTAGTCCAATGTAGATTTGGAAATTCAATTTGAAAGGATGTTGAATGTTTTCAGATCTTGCTGTTAATTGGTTTCAAATAAAGTTTCTTGTTTTGTTTTTCATCTATGAATTCCAATATTGACATGATGTCCAGAAAACAAATAGCAAGGAAAGCCTTTGCATTTTAAAAGCCTGGAAACTTCTCACATTTAGAGATTTGAAATTTAACAATTAAAAAAAGAATTGGGAAAGAAATTCCCCACTTCCCAGTTTCTCCTACTTTTTGGGGGGGTAAACTGGTTCTCATACTATCAAAATATGGGAAATTAAATTTAATAATTTTGGCTTTTTCTAAATACATTAACAGATTTTTTTCTAGAATGAATACTCATGGAATAAATCAACCATCTGTATCCCTCTCCTGGTCTTGGGATTACCAGCTGTTCTTGAAAACCACGAGTGCTACTGCCCTGTCATAGATATGGCACCAAACACCTCTTCGTTCTGGGTCAATGCCATAAACTAGGGAGGTAATACCTGCTGTCTCAGTCACAGTTCACACAAATGCAGTTTCATTAGTGTCCAGCATCACATCATCTTGAGCAAATTATCAGTGTTCTGGTGCTTTTATCCAATGATATGTAAATTGTTCTGTTTTCTTTCTCTGTGTCTGAAGAGTCCAGCCTTGCTGTGATATCTTCTTTCTGTTTCTAGTACACGAGATTTTGGTCCAATTTATTTCCACTGATTAGAAACAGTTGTTGGAATATTATTCACTAGGGCCTACAGTTTAATGCAGTATCACTACAGTGCATATACATTAAACAAACTAACTAAATGAATAAGTAATACCTCCCAGCTCCACACAAAAGAGTCGTGTGTATCACTGTGCTGTACAGTGTCATGTCAACCCAGTAAATTATTTTTTCTGTCATAATATTCATCATTATAGCACCCAGGGTTCATAAAGCGCAATTTAGAGATAATGGAAAAAATACAGGACGCAACATGTTTCTGGCTGATAATATTGATTCCAGGTGTTCTGAGAGAAAATTAATTCAGTCATATGTTCCAGCTCTAATACTGCTTACCCCTTTTATGGATGCCTGTTGAAACAGTTCTTAATATTCTGCAGACCCCAAACCACAGATCAAAAGTAATTATAAAAGTTGATAATTGTTTAAAAGCTTTCAGCAGATTTCAGATTAGAGACACCAGCAGCTGCACAATGCCACCTGACTCTTTCCTTGGCCACATTGAGCTTATGATAGGAATGATACACAGCTAAGAATAAAATTCAACAGATACGTTCTTAAAGTTTTCCCAGGGTATTATAGTCTTGGAGCATAGCTAAGTCACAGCCATGATGCCCCCTCTGTTTTTTTTGGGTTTTTTTTTAACTTTCATATAACATACATCAACAGATGCAAGCCATTTATTTTTATTTAAATAGGCACATTAACCAGACTACTGGATAGTGGGGCAGCTGATTTATTTATCACAAATACTGCCCTGTTAGTCTGCAGATCTTCAGCAACTTGATTCACATTTGTGCAACTGAGGAAAACAACTTGTCAAGCAGTTCACTTGTGGCCAAGTCTGAACTGATGACATGCTCATGAACTACTCTTTCTGGCTACTTCACTGACACTTTGTCATGGTCATCACCTGCCATGTGATAGTACCTTTGTCTCACGAGTAACTGATATTACTAAATGTGAGAACATTCATAAAGATGTTGCACAATTAATACTGCATATTGGAGATAGGCCCTTGGATGAAACTGTATTTCTGTTGAGTAGAATAAACATTTCAAGGCCACCAAATACACTGTTAAAATATTTCTGTTATTTTTGAGTGTTCCATAAAATTAACTACTAATTTTCAGAAGATCAAAGGTTTAATCATGTCTGACTATAAAATCGGTGCAATGCAAGAGAATGGCTGTGAAAGACATCTTCACCTCTGGAGTCAGGATCAGCAATATCAACTTCCTAGAGCAAGCCACTGAAAATATACTGGGCAGGAAAAAGTGAGGATTTCCTTGTGCTGCCCACAGTGATGATGAGGCAGAGAGCTCTTCCTTCAAACTTCATTCAGGGTTACAGCCAGGAATAAAAAACCAAATGTACCAGCCATAAAGCTCTCCTGGATTTTCCAAAATTAATCTGCTTCTGTGCTTAAAGAAGTATCGCTTTTCATGTGCAGCTTGCAGTCTTTCTTATAAATGAAGGATGAATTTGCTTAAAATTCATAACAAAGGCATGGTGACTCTTGATGAATCAGATTTTGGGTGTGAACAAAAGTGATCTAGGTTTTGCACAAGCAGTCAGTCATTATGTTCATATAAACTAATCCTGGACTTAAAAAGAATAATTGACAATGACGTACCAGGTGGTGAATCTGAATTTCTGTGTTCTTCTGCATAGGATGAAAGGAAACAAGTTTGTTCTGCCATTCTACAAGAAGGTACTAAAAAGCAGTCTGACAGCAGAGCTATGTAGAAGTTCTTGTTTACTTTATTTCTAGATTATTAAAGTATAGATTCCCTTGTGAGACATAATTCTAATTCTATTTTAATTTTGCTATGCAACTATTTCAGAGCTAATTCAGAGATAGGTAAGTTGCTCTCTGAAGATAGCAAGTAAATTCCTCTGCAGAAAAAAATAAGCTAAATTTTATCCGTGAAACTCTGTAGTGTTGCTGTCCTGTATCTTTTTTTCAGTTTATATTAGGGTTCATCTGAGCAGATATTTCAATTTCTTTGTCCTGTCTAGTTTAGAATTGTCAGTATGCAGTGTGTATCCCACCATCATGGGAGTGAAAGTGTAAACATTTCATTAAAATTTCTTCTCTTTGTATCAGATTCATACCTATTTAAATGGCATTTATCATAAATTGATCCCAGTCCCATAACTATAGAGAATATATGTCTCTTCCTTGAGATTTTTTGTTTGTTTGTTTTTTTGTTTGTTTGAGTTTTGTGTTTGTTGTTCTGTTTGTTTGTTTGTTTGTTTGGTTTTTTTACATTACACTATAACTTTAAAGCAAGTGTCTGGGTACTTATAAGGCTTTCCACAAATAAGTGAAAATGTATGCAAAAGGACAACCTACTGTTCCTTTGTAGAGGTACAATAACTTGAAATTCACATTCCTGTTTCCAATTTACTGAAAATACCCAAACACAATTTGCTGAGTTGTGTATATATCAATCCTAACAGGCTGCATGCAGATCCTTTTGAAGACAAACCTGCCCCGAGCAGGTGGAAGAACAATGCTAACCACTGTAATGTGTAATAGTTTTTACAGCTTAATTAGAACAAATAGTTTGATCCTTCGGTATGAAAATTACACTTTTGTCAATATTCACAGGGCATTGAGTTTATTTGTATTAGGTTTAAAAATGTACAAGGTGTGCCAGTTGTTGTGTCTGTGTAGTGTATTCACACATTGTGTTAAAAGCAAGGAGCTTCAAATCACATGAAAAGGAAAGTGGTGCTGGCATACTGCAGCCCTGAGCCTCTCATCTATGAGTCCAAGTTTATGGACAACAAAGTCTTGACTCCTTGAGTCCAGAAGACAGCTACAGTTCTCAGCATGGAAAGTCTGGTGAGTGCAGTGTCCATTACAGCTGTGTGGAGACCATACTCTGACCTGTTTGTACCTGCCAAGAGCCTTACCAGCCAAGCCTCAGAATTTTTCATCAAACTAAATGCAACAATAAAGGCTGGGAGCAAGTTATAGAGGCAGTAATATCCTTCTCAGCTTTATTTAAAAGCTATGTCTCTATTGTAAAGCAACAGCTTTGTCTTTCTACAGCTGGTGGAAAAGATGACATGTCAAAAGGCATTTAATTCCACTTACTTCAGATATACTTTAGCTAGCCAGATTGTCCTCCAGAGGCTAGTGTCCCCTCATTGACCACAGAAAGAGCTTCAGTAACTGTATCACACTAGCTGTCTAACTTTTAAATTGCTGAGGTTAGTGAGCTGAATCCCATTTGAAATCCACAACTTCAGAGAGGTGGGGATCTGGCTTGAATGATCATTTGTTCAGTTGTTGTGCCAGTGCTGTGCCTGAGCAGATGTTTCTATTGAGCTGTCCACAATGACTCCAGAACTTCTCCCAGGTACTTCCCATTAATTTAAGTCAGTCATGTGTGAGTAGTTTAGATTGTTCCTCCCAAAAGCCCACTGCCTTTGTACTGCTGTGTACTGAATTTTATCTATTTAAACTAATATACATATCCTTTGCTTTCTCTAATTGACTGTGGAAACATTGTAACATAATAATTTGAGTCTGACCATAATGCTTTATAAAAACTTATATGTGCTAGTATATATGGGAAACTTTCTTGACTCAGGTTTTCCCTGTATATGCAAAGAATAACAGAGATGCAGATTTAGATGATGAAATTAATAGATTCACAATTAAATACCTGGCAGTCAGCCTCAGGAATTCTGAAGAATGATATGTCCCATCATTAAATGGTATTATTTCAAAGTATATACCTTGTGTTCATCATCAGACCACAAACAAATATTATCAAGAGACATGAAACTGGGCCAGATGGAGCACAAACCCAAGAGGTAGTTAACAAATAAATTAATTAAAATAATTACAATTCTGATCACATGCAAATATTGATTTGTCAGATCTAAGCTTTGGAAATACAGCATTTGCCCATATTGATGAGTGGAAGAATCAGAGTAACTATTGACTTGAAAGCTCAAAGTCTATTAAACACATCATCTCTAGATTCCATCCTTTGTTCACTGACACACCTGAGTGACATTTGGTTAATGGTTTGGTCTTGAGAACATATTTAACGTAATCTCTCCTGCAATCTGATTAATTGTACTGGAAATGCAGATGATAGGGTATATTCAGTGTTTTGCAAAGGGTCGCAGATAGAGGGCATTACCTTCAACATTTGTAGCTATCTAAGCACAGAAAGAGGTAAACCATGCTCAGTGATAGACTACTAGGGCTCTTCATACTACATGTAATGACCATACATAATAGATTTCAGAATAAAAACTGATGGTGTCACCATGCAACCCTGAGACAATAACAATCCCTAATAATTAAGGAAGGGGAGCAACAACTCATTATACAATGCATAATATGAAGGGTTGGAGGTTATAATTACCAAAAGTTCTCACTTAAGTTCAATCACTAAGACAGGTCAGACATGTAAGTGTAACCTGATTCTGCAAAAAGACATATATATATATATATATAAATACTCACAGGCACATGCACGCAGACATGCATAACCCATTGTGAGTGGCAAAATTGAAAACAATGGGCCAACTCACAGGGTTTGTGACTTATTTACTCTGTGGTTTCTCTAAAATAGTCTTGTAGTAAGATTGGCCTGAAAGTAGTCATCAGGTGTGTGTACATTTATTACAATGGTGTAAAAAGTCTTCAGTTTAACTAGGAATAAGGCCCAGGGTACATTAAGTGAAATACATACATAAATCTTTGCACAATCAGAGCTTAAGGGTATTATGCAAAAGGTGGTGCTTTCAGATGAAGTCATTTGATATAAGCAGATAGCATAATTCATTTTACTAAACAAGTATGAGTAAGGCAAGAAATGTATATTTAAAAAAATTGCTCCAAAAAAGCTCATTACTTTCTGATTATTATTTCTCCTATGCCCTTTCCTATTTAAGTTCTTTGTACGTACAAGTTGATACCTTCTACACCAAGGGAAATGAAAGTGTGTTATTCTCTTTGCTTTAAACTACTGATCTGTAATTTCATAGACCAGGAAAAAAAACCCTCTTGCCTCCTTCTCTCTCCAATAGGATGCATCTTTTGAGCAGCAAAACAGAAGGCAAAATTAGTTACCAGTGAATTTCTTATGGACTTCCCATGCACCTGTCCCTGCACAGAACTGCTGATGAGAAATGAGGCTGTCCCTTCTCCTTCTATGCTCTGCAGCTGCACACTACACACTCATCTCCTATGTCTGCACTGTGACAGCAAGCTACCCGTGCATGAGCCATTTACCACACTGGCAAATTATTTATTCTTCATTTGTATGTTTGGCCTCTCTTGCAGAAATTTTGTTATGAAGGTTTGCCATTCATGGGCTGGATGCATTAGAGTTTTGGAAAACAGTCATGTCCTCACATGTGGTGAACACACAGGAATTAATATATCTGTCAAAGGCATAGATTGAATCCACTTGTTTTCTATCAGTCACTAGTAATTAATCATGAACAGACTGGACTCCGTTTGTACTACTAGACAGTGGTTTAGGTTGCTGGGATTTCCTCATTCTCCTCACCATTTTCTTACGGAAAGAACCAGATAGGGCAAAAATTACAGTGTTGTAACTATACTGATAAAACTGAAGCAATGCAGCGGCCCTTCCCAGTCTGGGCAGTGTTACAGTGGCACTAAGGTATGTGAACATGTTTATATACTTGTTTGCATACTTATCACTAAAAGATATTCCTGTAATGGGAGGGGAATAAACTACTGGAGTAAGCATATTTATGATACTGAACCTATGCCCATCCTAGTCAAGCTATGTTAGTAAAAGTACTACTATGTCAGCATGTTTGTTTCCCTATAATAAACTCTATAGAGTTTGGCAGCTTAATAAATTGGTATAATAAACCCTATATATGCCAGAGCTGTCACAATTGCAAAGGAATATGCATCAGCTTAAACCAACTCTATTAAGTTTGGCTGATCGTATTTCACTTTGCAAGGGGACTAGTTAAACATATGCATGTGGCCAATTAGTGCAACTTATGAAAAGTTGAAGCTGAGCATACTCTGATAGCTAGGTTGTTCAAAATGTTCCACTGTGTGTCTCTCTGTCTTTCATTAAAATGATATGGGAACTCCTAAAGCCAGATTTTGTCCCTAACTGTTGCATTTGTGAAGAGTACTTTGCCAGTGTACTTTGTAGCTAACCAACATGACAGTTTCAAGTTTTTAGATTGCAAGAAATGACATCTTCAAAAAATGTGGTTAGCACTGTTAGAGGATGAAAGCTCAGGTGCTTAGTGGTGGCTGTTTAAACCACCATTTATTAATTTTGTTCACAATAGTGGACCAAGTATCATATTTTCAAGGCCAGCACAAAGTACTCTTCTGTACTGTGTTCCCTTAACTGGGTATTCTCCAGGAAGATCTGTTCCACTGTAAAGGCAATGTCCAACCACGTGGACACCAGAGCTGCAGTAAGAAAAGTTGAGATCCATGAGTACAAATGGCCAGATTTAAACTACAGAGTTATATCTGTAGATCCTAGAAAAATGACATTCAGCACATCTATCCAGTCTATCATAAGTAATGTTACACAAAGATGATTAAGGAATTGGAGCATCTGACATATGAGGAGAGCTGAGAGAGCCAGGACTGTTCAGCCTGGAGGATCTTGCTAGTGTGCATAAATATCTGATGGGAGAGAGCAAAGAAGATGAAGTCAAATTCTTCTCAGTGGTGCCCAGTGAGAAGACAAGAGGCAATGGGCACAAATGGAAATACAAGATATCCCACCCAAACAGAGATGAAAAAAACCCCCAAAACTCAGTGTAACTGTGATCAAACAATAGACCACGTTGCCCAGAGAGGCTGGATTGTGTCATCTCCATCCTTGGAGATGCTCAAAACTTCAAAACTCAGCTGGACACAGTCCCTGGCAACCTGCTCAAGCTGATCCTGCTTTGAGCAGGGATGTAGACTAGATGATCTCCAAAGGTGCCTGGCAACCTCAACCATCCCGTGATTCCACATTGACATACTTCAAAGTGAGAGTTAATTTGTCTCTGGAGCCATGAAGATCACTGCCCTTTCTTTTCCTTCAGTTACTTTCTCCTGCTTTGAACCTTTTTATCAGTACTTCTGTTTGTTCAGACTGTGATTATTTCCCTCTGCTCTCCTACCGACTTCAAAGGGAATTAGATCACGTTCTAAAGGACATAAAGTTAAGGTGTCAAACATGCCCCCTGTCTCCACTGAGGAAATCAGGGGAATGAGATACTTAGCCCACATTTTAGCTGCACTCCTAAAGACTTTTAAAAAATATTTTTATCCATACATATATCTGGCCTTGACCCAAATCAAATTCTTCTGTGGTTAAGAATTCATCTCCTTTGTGGATCTGCAGCTTTAGACACAGCATTTATTCTATTCAGTATTTTCCTGTTCTTTACATTATCTATTGTGACCAAAAGTATCTTTTTAAAGATGAGTGTTTTACAAGCCCTCATTAACTCTATTACATTGCTTCCTGTTTTCCCTTTTTACTTCCTCCCCCATCTCCATCTAGATTTTCTTAGTTTCTGCTTTCTTGCCAAAGCAGAATTTCTTTAATAACCACAAGACCCCCTGAAGCATGAAAAATCTCTCTTCACCAAAGATTACAGAACTTCTGCCTGGACTTCAGCAGTAAATGTTGAAGTTATATAATAGCAGTAAAAGTTGATTTTGATTCTGACAGTAACCAGTTTTAATGATCAAGGCTTTAATGATCTTTGTATGAACTGATTACATGTCAAGTAATTGTGAAAAAATTACCAGTGAAACACCTGATAAGAAGATATTGTATGGTCTTATTATATACTCTCTATATATAATTGAGAGAGAGCACAAGAGAGCAAGCATATGATTATATATGTGCATATACATAATAAGAATATACATATATACTTCAATCATATATATACACACAAATATATATGTACACCAATACATATATAAATATATACACACATACTTCACTCAGTTCTAATCACAATATAGTTCACTGATTTTGGTAAATTTATCCATTATTTCTCTGTAATGAAAACACCTCTTCATGACTGATTAGAAGGCAATATTGGATAACTCTGACTTCTCTTTACTGTACTGCAGGTGTTAATGCACTTAGAAGTGCTACATTTCCGTGATTAAATTTGCCCTCAGGAAAGAAGAGTATTTGTTCCTCATTAGCATTTTTGCTAGATGTGATCCAGCAATCCAGTCTCGGGAACAAATGAGGCACTTTCACTCATGACTGCAGATGCAATAAATTCATGTAATAGGCTTTTAAAAAGTGCAAATTAAGCAAAAGCTATGAAAAAAAAAGACATGCAGAGGGAAAAAAAATAATCCAAGATTACTGATAATATCACCACTCCTCTTTGGCAGAGCACTCTCCTGGAAAACTGCACATTGCAGGTCTTGAAGTCACCACCCTGACTACACTTGTCTGGCAGCAACTATGAAATTCTGCAGCTGAATGCAGTGAGTTTTTAGTAAACTATATGAAAACAGGCAACTGCTTTCAAGTGTTTTTTGATGGCCCAGTGCTCCCATCACAGACTGACTCCACTAAACCATCTTGTAACCTTGTCAGAGAGGGCATTTTTTTTGTGGGATAAAAACTGACCAGCTCCTTTAACTCTGAGGGTGGTTTTCCATACCACATTATACAGGTAGAGTGGTAAATTTTTTACGTTAAAGCATCTCATCAGACATAATATGTTCAGGCTGAGATGCTGTTAATCCATCCGCTGTCATGAGCAATGTGTTTGTCTAATTATGTTCCCAGGAGAAAAAAAGATCTCAGTTAGTCAAATCCTTATTCTGTCTTCTCCTCTCACCTCCACCCCACCACACCATTTATTAATGATATAAAGGCCCATAAATGTGGTTAGGTATCTTCTTCAAAGTGTCATTTACTATTAAAATCAGCAGTCACTCAGACTACTAAGGAAAAACTGTTTGGAATCAAGGATGCTGGGTGTCACAAAACATCATTCTGTAGTAAATTGTAATGTTTCAGTATCTACCTTACTTTTCATCAGAAACTTGAAATATAAATACTGACTAAATCTTATTGAAGCATTTATTTTCCAGGAAAAAGCAGTCGTCTTAATTTGTGTAGTACATGATATATTGTGGTATATTTTATAGAGGATGATATATTAATATGACTGAAAAGTCTAAACGAAAGGACTTAGAAGTAAAAATATTTTTTATGTTAGCAGAACAGCTGCTTGGAAAGATTTACCCCAGAGGATTTCATTAGAATGGATTTATTCACTCAAAATATTATAAATTCAATGAATTTCCGATGTAAACACTTTTCCTCATTTTTTTAATCCCCTCTCTTCAGTATTTTGTTAAACCTGAAAGCATGTTGCTCAAGCTTTTCTTCCTGGAGGGAAATGCTCAAGTCCCAGACACATTTAATTTGGTTAAACTTAATAGATAACTATAGTATTTCTTAGCACACTGTGCACATTCCTTGTCAGAAAGCTACTGAAATGAATATTTTTTTAAAGCCATTACTGAAGAATTTTTAGTTAATAAAACTCTACTCAGTAACTTTAAACACTACATCTTCTGTCTCAATTTTATGTAAATTTTACACAGGTAATTTCTGAATTCCTTTAAAAACTACACAGCTTCAGAGTTCAAGCTCCTATTTGTGTTGCCTGCCATACATAGATACATATTATCCCACAGAAATTTAACACTGTATTGCTAAATATTTCCTTTCATCACACTCTCATGAAATATTGATGATATGTCTGAAGAGGTCAGACCATGTTTGTATACAGTAGTTTTTTCTGTGAAGCTATCATAAGATTCTTTTTCCATACTTTATTATCTAATTGGTAATATCTGGGGCCTGCTAATAATTTTTCATGTATGCATACTCTATTATTTCATTAGGCACAGTTGAAGTCTCCTGCGAGGACTTGTCCATGGCACACAGATGAGGGAAGAGAAGCCATTTGAAGAATTTGTTGACTGGTTTGCTTCCCTTATCTGAGTTGGTGTCATTGCCACTTCATGGTTTGTTTTTCTACTAGCTCAGCAGTGCCTCTGGCACTAAAGTGACTTCAGGGTCACTGAAATTAAGAGTTATTTTGGGGACAGTTCTTCTTTTAACCATTTATGTGACATGCAGTATGGCCTCATAAACTACTCCTTCCATAACACTGAGAAGGTGAGGGAAGAGGAATCAGCAATGGGACAGATGGGAGATGAATTAATTTTCATAAGCCAGCATTGCTGTTGAAACCTGGCTGTCCCTGTACTATGGCTTCAGGAAGCTTTGCTACTTTTAGGGTAACTGATGGTTTGGAAGAATCAGGGCTAGATGTTAGCTACTTAATTTTCAGTTTTGTGCTTGACCAGTGTTAAGTAAAATGATACAAGGTATACAAACCAACCAACCCTGAATCCTTTGCCCAGACCTGATTAAAATCAAGCATTTGGCTGATGTAAATCAAGGGGATCCCATGACCTTTTGGAGGAAGTAGAATGGTCTAGTGAGAGCGAGGAATGCAATAGAATGAGGAGTAGGTGATCAAGGGAGACATCAGAACCCTCTTGAAGCCAACATGAGATTCCTTGTTAGCTTTAGGAGGATAGAGACATCACACTGGGCTCTGCTCCTTGCTCTGAAACAGGACTTAATTATCCTGTCTTCTGTGTCTTCATTTATAACTTTTCCAAATAATTCCCCTCTTGCTTTCATCAATTTAAAGAGACATTATCTTTAAATGTGTGTGTACAGCTTCTTAGTGACCCCAGAGCTGCACAGCACAGCTGAGGTGACTGGCTTTTGCCGCTTTTTGTGCTCATCCAGGCTGCAGTCTAATAAGTCTGTGAAATGCCTATCTGTCTTTCATCACACAAAAAGTATTCTACTCAATAGAAGGTGACTCTGGGTTGACTTTATAAAAGATATAAAATAAAAAAATGGACCAAATCTTTGTGGTTGCTTAAGGACCAGTCATCATGTATGGCATTGAAAGAAATTAATGGGACCTTCCAAAGACAGAAGAAAAAAACCCCAAACAAACAAAAACAACAAACAAAACCAGCTGGAGATTGAAGCCAGGCAAAATCAAAGTAGAAATTAGGTATAAATGATTATCAAATTAGCACATCAGTACCTTGTATTTTGAATTTAAACTCCCCTGGTCTCCCAAGTCCTTCACACTTAGGAAACTTTTGTTAATACAAAACTGGTAAAAAGAAATTTAGATTCATTAGAAATTGGAAGTTTAACATAATGAATTTCAATTTAGAAGACTTCAGAAAAAAAAAAAAAAGAGGAAAACTAAGACATAAACAAACAAACAAACCAATCAACCAAACAACAACAAAAAACCAAACCAAATGCATTAAACCTTTCCACAACACCAGTTTAGTGACAAAATAGTCTGAAATGATGTTCCAGGATCCCTTTGCCTGTCAGTTCTGCTGCTATGTAACGTAAAAATATGCTATTAGCATTCTAGCACGTCATCCTTGCACTTGTTTTCATACAAAATTAGCCCTGCATACAAGATATACACACGTCTTTTTGTGACATAGCAATGCTGATTTAAAAAATGGAATTCACAGTAACCCAATAAAAATTAGAGTTGTAAATTAATTTGGCATAATGTAGTCCTTGCAGTTCTCTAGAGTCCTTGAACAAATACAAAAATAAACAAGGAATAATTATAAGTGAAAGAAACACTCTTTTCTTCAGATGGTCTGGATTTCTAATTGAAAATTTTGTCTGGCATTAGTTGGCGGGAGGATGGAACACACAGTGTGAAAGGTCAACAAATGAGTCTGTTACATGGAAAAAATATCTTACTGGAGAAGCTGATGGACAGAATCAGTTTTAGAGTTACATATCCTGCTTATTTACTCATTTCAAAGCCCTTTCTATCACTTTAGTGATATAAATCCATCACATTGATTGGCAAGGACCTAATCAGCTTAGAATACAAATTAGGAGATATAGGGAAAAAATTGTTAGTACTTAATGTCTATCCAGTTCACATAGCTGGTAGAAAACCCATATTTGTAGAAGAATAATGCTGAAGAGAAAATGCACATTTCATTCTGCAACACTAATAGGCTGTGCCAAGGGTATTTTAATGGCTTGGAAAATGCTAGTGGTGTACAAGAAGAGACAAATTAAAAAGAATCCTTACAAAATATACCTGGCTCACAGCAGCATTTCACATTCATCCAGTGACATTTTATTTAACAATTCACAATAATTGTATTTTAGACTATTTTGTGCTAAGCCTCAGGAGAATTCTATGCTGACTTCTACAACACAAAGTGAATATATGTATTTAGATGGTGAGACCTCCAGGGGCAAAGACTGTCTCTTATCATGTGTCTTTTACCAGCTCTGACACAATGGGTTTTGTCTTGATGGTGTTGTAATACAAACAAGTAACATATTTCAAAGTCAGAAGGTTCACTGTAATCACCTACTTTGATCTCCATAACAAAATGGCAGGGGTTTAGGAGGATCTGAGTCCTGCTTGTTTAGGAAGCAAATGTGAACTATACAGTGTAAGGATTTTAATGGCTTCCTACATAACAGAGTCATTCATACTAATGAGGAGAATATGAATCCTTCTGCATTCATTCCACAAACCCAAGCCACTCACTAATAATAACAACAATGAATAATATCAGAAGCAAGTGAAATGTATTTGATTTCCTTTCATTTAATTCTTCTCAGAAACCCAGCAGTGTTACATTAAACTACATTTTCAATAGTGTTTAAATTAAAACAATGCACCCAGATGCCATCTTAGATTCTGTATTAGGCGGGTCTGATGAAAAAAATGAAAGAAAGCCCAACTCATGAATTTAGGAATCCAAGATCTTTCAGCATGGCCGAGGCCTTAATAGAGTAAATTTGTCGGATAATATTTTGTTTTCATTATCTGTACACAGCTTTGATCTGTTTTATTTTATTACCCTCAGCATTTAAGTCTTCAAGGATCACAGCTTCGGATTAGCAAGAAGCTCTGCAGGTACTGAAGCACAGTGAAAGGTTCTGAGCTGAAGATCAGCACTTGCTTTGCAGCTTTCATTGGAGGTACTCTTCAGCCATCTGAAGGGTAAGTAATGCCTAATAAAAAACCCCAGAAACAGACAACTCAGTGCCTGTAACATCTTTTTCCTGATGCATTTTCAAAGTTTGCTCAAAACATTTCCCTAGACCCTCATCCTTAAGTGATATAAATCAGTGCAGCTTCACTGATGTTAAAGAAAGAACCTGGACTTAACAGTGGTTGAGATTCAGTCCTGTGTTCTTTGTATTTACATTTGCAAGTAGTTTTGTGCATGGAGTAGAAGCATGTATCACAACCTACAGAGTGAAACAGAGATACAGAGGAACCAATGCCCAAACTGTATGTGATACAGGGATTTTACTTTGGGTCAGTTTTTTCCATAGAGTGAATATCCAGTAGCAGCTAGCATACAATGCAGGGGCTGCTAGAAAGTTGGTATACAGTAGTGTGCTGGGTGGTTCTGGTTTAGTTTCATCCTAAAAGATTCTGGTTTAGGTGCTCCAAGACTATCCCAATATGCAGATCAAAGCATGTTTAGATGAGATGACTGGGAAATCTGTTTCAAAAACACAGTCCCAGTATGAAAAAACCTGAATCAACATCATGAATCAACATAGTAAATTCTCTCTTAAAGGATTCTCTTAGACCACATAAACTGACCTTAATCTTGAAACATGCCCCTTCAGGACTGCACTAACCATGTGTGTTATAATAATTGTGAATATTCATCAGAAGACAATTTTGACCTACAGCCATATGAATATAATCTGCTTTCAGCATTCTGAGCATTTTTGAGCAAACATTTGCTCATTTATGAAGCTCTAATTTTAATATTGTCCAAGGATGTTCAATATGGTATGTAACAGTTATGTGTTGTCTCACTCTGGGCACAGGGACAGGGCAAAGTTTCAGGTTCAGAGTTAGGGTACCTGCTCAGATGCCTAGAATTAGGTTGAAAGATTATCCCCTGTGCTCTTAACAACAATAAAGTCTTCTCCTAGTAAATACTGTTTCACTGTGTTAAAGTTCTATTGTAAGCAGAATGGACATCTTAGACATTGAATTAATCTCAGTTTAGGATCCCTTAAGTTTTAAGTTTAGAATATAACAAAGGCAGATTGTTTTGCCAAAACTAGACTTCCAAAACATGTACTTAACATGTGCCAGACAACATTTTCTAGAATTACATTTTCATACCTAACCTACACAAGCCAGAAAAGATTGAGAAAAAGCCAGTGATGGATAAACCAAAGGCATTTTGAGGAAGTAGAAGACGTTTCTGTATTTATAAAACATCCTGTTAAAAAAAAAATAATAAAAAAAAAAGTCCTTAGACTTCAGTCTAAGCTTGGTAAAAGAATGCCATTTATTTCTATTGCTGCAGCATCTGGGAGGTGTCACTGTTGTGTTAAAAAGAACATAGCTCTAAAGCACTTTTACTTTGGCTGAACATATTTTATCCAGTAGGTTAGGGAAATTTACTGCTAAGCATCACACAGCTAATGCAGATGATCTAAATCTCTCAGCTGTCCTAGCAAAGCTTAGTTTTGTGAATCAGAATAAAATATGCAAGGCTGAGAAAATATACCATGGAAAAAGGACTGAAACCCAGAACAGCATCTTGAAAACAAGTAATTTTGTAAGAATACAATAAGTGTATTTTTATTGTAAATATTTTGTGGTGGAATCTTCATTTAAGGAACGTGTTTAAATGTCTCTGGACAAGTTTGATGTATCAATGCTTCTGAGTAATACTTAAATAAGCTTCAGAGTGACATGGAGTATTGCCTATTATTTCTACTCCAAGTCTACTGAAGTACAATAGAAAGACTTGTAGATACTTTGTATGAGATACCAAGTGAAAAAAAAAAAGGCAGGCCCTTGTCACAAAGTTTGCAGCACCCAGGTAATTAGGGAGACAAGGAGAAAAACTACAATAATCTTTTTTTAGGTGAGGAACAGAAACAAAGGACAATATCCTTAAAGGTACACAGATGCTTGACTCCAAATTATTTCACTTCAGTTGTGTACATAGGCAGAAAATGTACTGGTGATATATAATTTTTAAATACAGACAGCTTCCATTTTTTTGTTTTGTCTCTTTAGCAAGCAGATCTGACATGTCCTGATTCTCCCCTCACTGCAGGCAAAAAGGGCAAGCAGAAGTATGTCACTGGAGTACTGTGATATTCACGATGACAGGAACATGGATGTGCTGGTGGGAAAGGAACTCAATAGTTAGAGTAGATGTAGAATTTTTGATTTTTCTTTTAAAGCTCCTGTGATGGCATAATGGGGGAATTAAAACCTGTGAGGTGGAGCTGCCTCAGTATAGCATGTTGAGTAGGCTGTCTCTAAAGCCAACTACCTATCAGGCAACTTCATAGAGCTAGTGAGTAGAAAGGCTGATGCACAGGGGTAGATCTCACCCTCACTCTTAAACACTACACACACACCCCCCTATCCCCCCATCCACGTAGTCTCCACTATGAACACTTGAAAATTTTGGATGATGTTTCTGGATGACAAGGGGTTGTGCTGGGAGACATACCCTACTTCCCTTTGAAGCTAGGTCAATGTGCAGCAAAATATTAAAGATTTACATGAAGAAAGAGAAGAAAGAAAACATACATCTCACCAGCTTGTATAGTGGCCACTTGGATCAGAGAAGATGCCTTGACTGACCTCTGCTTCAAGGAAATTGGTAGCACAGCTGCATTTTGCAAGGAGTCCTGTCCTGTTATATTTGTGTTCAGCATGCTGATGAGACCAGCTGGGTGGAGCAAGCTGAGGAACAGCCACGTACAGATGCAAGGAGGTGCTGAGACAATCAGAAGTCTGAATCAGCTCTGGGTATGGGCCCTTCTCTGCTTTGGAGATCTTCACATTACAAAAAGCATAGGCCCTGGGAAGATCAGTCACATCCAGGTTTAGGAAGCAGTTATGATGTTTATTTCCACGGTTATGATTTTGTTCTGTAGCCTTTTTGCTAATATTAGGCACTAATATTAGAGTTGGCCCCAAGTGACCTGCCCAAGGTTGTGGAGCAGAAGTTTATAGGAAAGCCAGATTTTCTCAGTGCTAGTCACAGCAGAGGATGTGGTCATGGATGTGAAGATAGTGGACCATAAAACTACAGTGCCCTGTGATGAATCAGCTCTTTTACTCTCCAGATCCCACCATGGTAACACTGACTTCTTGCTTGTATGGGAATGAAAGATTTTTACCCAAAACAGTGTATATATTTTGTGCTTGCACAGGTCAGGAAGCATATTTGTCCAGCATGCCTGCATTATGCAGTAACACAATACGCTTGCTTTCTGTGAGATGAGCCACTGTCATCTTTATTAAGGAAGAATTTTGCCTTACAGATTACTGCAAGCACCAAGTCATTTCAAACCACTGATGGATGGATTGTGGGAATGAACACTTAAGTGCAGCTTGTTCAGGCTTGTGCTGGCATTTGTTGCTGAAAAGAGCTTTTAGTGATGTCTGTGGGAAACTTCAAATGACAGCTTTAATAATTTGATTGACAATGAGCCTAGAGAAAAGACACTGGAATTACAAGGTATTTTCCTTTCAAAATAATTACATGTTAATCATATATATTATAATGAGAAATATCACTTCTTCACTCAATAAAATTCAATTGATTATGGGCTCAAATCACAGATGGTGGGAAATACTATTTGCAGTTATCATTTTTCGTTGCTTTTCAGTTAGAAGTCTTTTTTTTCAACTTTGGTGGAATGAATAAGACAAAAATATATATGTCCTTGGAAATGTATCAGTTTTGCCTGTCACTCAGAATGGAAAGAAAAACGACTGAAAATTTACTGGAAGAAAAAAAGCCATCAATTCCAATTCAAATTAATAAAACATTTTTTATGATTTAAGCATGGCATTCAGCTAATTTGATCATCATTTATAGTGTGAGTATCTACATTGGAGATAGTTATCTTAGATGTCTTTTCCAATTAATTTAACATTAAAATTAAACACTTTTAATGTGTAAAAAGAACAACCCATTTTATATATGTACTTCAAGAAGAAATAATTTCTTTCTTTTCTTTCTTTCTTTCTTTCTTTCTTTCTTTCTTTCTTTCTTTCTTTCTTTCTTTCTTTCTTTCTTCCTTCCTT
>JANHGN010002530.1:0-19412 GCA_024605025.1 Megaceryle maxima
GGAGCCTCCTCTTCTCCAGGCTGAAGATCCCCAACTCTCCCAGGCTGTCTCCACAGGGGAGGTGCTCCAGCCCTCTCCTCATTTTTGTGACCCTCCTCTGGCCCTGCTCCAACAGGTCCACGTCCTTCTTGGTACGGCTGAGTGGGAATCCTGTTTCCCAAGGTGTTCCAGTGGGACAGTGATGCTTTGCTGGACCAGTTCCTGCTGGGACTGCTGACAGAGGTGTACCACCCGCATCCCTTTGAAAGCGGCAGCATCCCCGGTCCCCTGCTCATGAATATTCACGCGGCGGCTGCTGCGCTTTATCCCGTGCTGTGCAATTATCATTTTAAAGGCTCTCAAATGCTTATCAGACTGGAGCATGATTTAAAGAAGCAGTTGAGCTGGTGCCTGCGGGGGCTTTAGCTGAGCAGGGGCTCTGCTGCGGAGGTGGGTGGTGGGCAGGGCACGAGCAGCCCCTTGCTGGCGGCTCCACTGTCCTCGGGTGAGTGAAGCTGCCAGACTGGCTTTTGGGGATGGTGGCAGTGGGATTATCCTGCTCTCCTCCTCCCCAAAAGGCTGTCAGGCCTCACCGCTTACCCCATGTAATGAGCTTTCAAATCCACAAGCGAAAAGCTGGGACAAATCCAAGGCTACTCAAGGATTTCACGACCAATTCCTTGGGAAATGGTGGTGAGGATGGAGCCGCGCGCAACTCTCGGCTCGCACCGCCCAAGAGGAACACACCTCAGGGAGACCTCCTGGAGCTGCTTTTACTCCTCTGCCGTCAGATTCTGGGAAATATCCAGTAAAACCCACTTTGCTTGCAGCTTCCCATGTGCGTACGAGTTTGGGTTTGGTTTTGTTTTGTTTTTTTTTTTTATCCCTGTTAAAATTAATTTAAAGCACAGAGCAAGCGGAGAGCTGCTGTGCAGAGGAGGCTGTCGCAGGAGAAACATGTGTTTCCATCTGATATCTTGATGTGCTGCATGTACTAAATACAGACAGCATCCCCTTAAAGCTTCCTCCCCGAGCCCTGGACTCCGGCTTACGTAGCCTGGGGTCTCTAAGAGCTTTTGCAAGGCAAAAAAAAATAAATAAGGGAGCATCGTTTGTTTAATTGTTAATAGGTCCCAGATAAAAGAGAGTCAGAAAGAGGGACTCTGGCAGCTCTGGAGAGACCATGTGGCATCACAGCTTGGATTGCTCTTCAGAAGTGCTGAGCATCCAAAGCCGGGGCTGGTTGAAGGAACGGGAAATGAGAACATGATTTTGCAAAAGCTCCCGATGTTTCCGAATGGTTTTGCATTGGGCCCTTTCCAGTGCTGACTGGGAATATCTTCTCACCCGCCGCCCACCCCCACCCCGCGGTGCATCTGCTGCTCGACATATGCTGAGGGTTTTCACTGAAAACCCGAACATCCAAATCTGTGTGAATGTGTTTTCGGTCTCGGGTAACCAGAACTGAGCTGGGATGGCAGTTTTTTTGTTTTCCCTGGAAATAGGTATTTCCCTCAGAAACCCGTGGAAACCTTCCCCTGCTGGAAACCTCCTCGTGGAAACCCACACGAAATGGGATTTTTTTCCCCAGCCCTGAGCCCCGTGGCGCACACGGGGGAGGCTTCATACCCCAGATTCACCCAGCTTCCTTTTATAAAAGGTCTAACCTGTTGCTCCAGACTTGTCCTACAACAGGTGGAGAAGAAGAGACACTTTCAGGGGACATGGGGACGTCCTGGGCCACCCTGGGAAGGTCCTGCTTCCCTCCGTGGACCAGAGATGGAGGAGAGGAGTTTGGCAGAGCAGGTTTGGGTCTATTGAGTTTCCACTTAGCCCAGTGTCTGTGGAAAGGCTCCTTGTAAATGGGCTGTCTGCTGGCTTGGATTCCCTTTCTTCCCCCTTCCCTTGCATCAGGCCCATCTTGGGTTATCTCCAGCCATATCTTGAGGGGACTTGTTCCTGCCAAGAGAGCTGGATGTTACAAGTGTCCTTTGAATGTGCAATCACAGCAGGCGACTCCCCTTTCCCTCCCTTCCCGAGCGTCTGACTTGGGATCTTGTCGACGATTAAGCTCAGTGTCTCATAAATTATGTTTCACCAAATTGCTACATTAATAAGGGGCCGTGTGTTCTTGGAGGATCATTAATTATAGATACATTTTTATTTCCCCTGCAAAATCGCCCGTGTTTCTCGCTGGGTTGATTATGCGGCCGCGGCAGGCGCCGAGCGGTGGGAGAGGGACGAGGACAGGCTCGGAGCCAAGCAGAGCAGGGAGGGGACAATTCACCATCCCAGTTTAAAGGCTGTTTGCTGGGCAGGGGTGGGGGGCTCTGAGCCCTGCTGAGCTTTGCACTCACCTGTGTGATGATCTGTGAGTTATTTTCCAGTCTCGGCTCTCTGGGGAGAGTGGAGGGGGATGCCTCACTCTTCTCCAGCCCTGGCTTTCGTTGCTTGCGGGCAGCACGTTCTCTTTCCCTGTGAGGATTTTAGCTGCTTTGCAGAGAGGTTGACAAAGCAGCTTGGGGAGGAGGGGGTTGGGCTTCAGGGACCAACCCCCAGAGGGACTCAGCTCCAGGACCAGCATCCTGAATGGATGCCCAGGTCACCTCACCCTGCAGCAGCTTGTTGCACTTCAAAGCCTTCTTCTCCCTGGGATGTCAGGGTCTAATTGTTCGGTTCCTATTAATAAGATGCCTCCGATAGCAGAAGTGGTTATATTATCACTATTGATTAATTATTAACAATTGCTTAGGCCGGGCTGAAGGTTTAGGCTGCGCTTTGGAGAGCGGCCAAGTTGCGTTGGAAATCGATGGTGACTCCTCCCATCGCCACGGCCGGGCTGTGCCGGGTGGGATGCGTAGACCCCACGATGGGAAAGGTGCTTCCCTGTGCTCAGCCGAGGCTGGCAGGGGGTCTCCTGGCAGCAGGGACACCTTGGTCCCCAGTGACACAGTGTGAGCTACACCTGGAGCGGGGGATCTCCCTGGAGGCATCGGGGAAGGGACACTATTGGTGAGGGATGATAAATTCCCCATCTGCAGATTTATTACAAGAACTTGAAGGGGTGGAAAAGTGGATTGGAGGGTGGGTTGTGGGGATTTTTGTTTGTTTGTTTTTGAATTTTTTTTTTTTTTTTGTGAAAGCAGTTAAACTTTTATGTTGTGCCATAATGGTAAATCAAGTCAGCCCTGCTGCTTAACTAGGCCCTGATTAAATAGTCTCCCTTTCAGCCCCTCTGAAGAGAGGCTGAGGGTGTCCGGCTGGCAGCTTGGCATAAGAAACCCTTTAAATAAAGGTAGATCAGGGCCCTTCCCAAACAAATCTTGGCCTTGCATCACTGGTGCTGGGTCTCGGGGAGAAGGTGCTGGTGAATCAAAGCTGGAGGAGCAGGGAGGCCATGACTTCATCTCCCTGGTTCCTCCACCCTCCACCCGGTCCCAGCCCAGCCCAAGTGCCGAGCAGCCGAGGTGAGCAGCAGGTCTCTCTGGCTGCACCCCAGTGCTCTCCTCCACCAGTTGTTAACCCGTGTGACGGATTCTTCCTCCCCACGAGCACCGACAGGGCTCATCATCAATCACACACGAAGGGTGGCTCTGCCTGAGAGCAGCTCCCACTCAGGGAGGGGGTCCCTGGGCTCCCAAACCCTAAAGAAGCAGCTCTGCTCTTCGGGATGTTTCCTCCCGTACTCCGGTCACTCGTCAGCACGTACACAGAGGCGAATCCACCTTCCTCCCCGTGGCTCATCAAAGATTTAGCAGCCAGGAGACAATGATATTTGCAGTGAGCTCACAGAGGCTCATCGTCTTTGCAGAATATACTACAGTACACTTACTAGTACATTAGGAAGCACTATAAATATTTAAAGCTAAACCATCATTGCCCAAATAAACGAGCAAGCTCCGGCGGCTCTCGGTTTGCACGCTGGCCCTCTGCCTTTAATCAGCCAGCCCCCCCCCAAGAGGAGAAATCAGGGGGATGCTGCTTTGACTGAAGCTTTTGGCACATGGACAGGCTCTCTTTCTGTCCCTATGGGCACAGCCAGAGCAGAGCGCTCAGGGATGCTGAGGACTGGGGCTGGGCTGAGCTCTGGGGTGCTCTGGGAGCTTTGGGATGCAGCATCTGCTCTGCTGAGCATCTGGGCTTCAAGAGGCAGCCAAAAAATTCCAGGAGGGATGAGATTAGCAGAGCTCCTGCCCTTTTCTGGGGCTCTACAGCATCACTTGGGTTTCCCCCAGGCAAAGGTGTCTTCATGAAACGTGCTAGACCACGTTCCATCCAGTGCTTGAAGATATTAAGCCAATATATTCCACCCATACTGCAGCATCTGCTGAACAAGCCCTGACCAGCGACTTGCAGGAGCCCATGAAAGCACCCGTGTCCTCGGGAAGCTGGAGGGCCCAGAAGGGGTTTTGATAGTAAAAAAAAAATCTATTCTGAGGTAAATACCTGTATGGAGAAAAATCGATAGGTCATAGAGATGATAGCAAATTGGCAAGGCTTAGGAAACCCTTGCGCAGAGCTCAGCTGTATGTCAGATGCAAAATAAATATATTGATAATTCCCCCCTGGAAAAGTGGCTATAAATTACAGGTGCTTGGTGCTGCTAATAAGGGAAGTGGGTGATGCGACCAGCACATTAAAATCTGGCTCCTGAGCCAGAGCCTTCCAAATCTTGGTTCTTAGTCCCAGCTGAGAGGAAGAACAACCTGAACCCAGGAGCAAATGCTGCCTTGTCACCAGAGCAAGGGAGGGGGATCTGGGGTCCCCGGTGACTCCCAGATAAGCTTTAGCAGCAGGACGGGGTTATTCCCACCACATTGATACCCTGGAGATAGCTGGGGCAGGACTTTGACCAGGGCTTTTCTGTCCTGCTGGGGGTCTTTGGCCAAGCAACCACAGGCTCTTTGCTCTGCTTTTCCCCTCCTAATTTTTTCCTCGGCTGTTTGGATGCCTTGCAATGACAGCGATCATCTGCAGTGCACATACAGCCTCCACGTGACATGACTGGGACTCTGGGGCCCATCACAGGATAATTATTGGAAAGTAAATAACTCAGCTGACCTCAGTGAATGGTTAAAGTCCTGTAGGAAATGCAGGGGACCGCAAAACTTTTCTCTCTTTACTTAAAAAATAAAAATCTCATTAGCTGCCTTTCCTTGCACTTATTTAAACCACCACTTGAAGTTATGACTCTCTTTCTAGACATCAGACCCTCCTGGTTATCCTGTTCTGCCCAGGACCTGCAGAGAATTAACACCCTCCACAGAAACTCCTGCTTCATGCAAACTTTTATTTCCCATCCACATCCCAGCAGCGAAGCAGCTCCTCCTGGTTTCTGCAGGCACTGGGTTGGCCCCGGAGCTGCTCAGCCCTGTTATGGTACCACGGAGCCTGTTTAATATCAAGTGATTTCCTGCTCCGAACAACACTTAATGTCAATTATTGCATGCGGCGCAGGCAGTTTTTCAATTAACTGCCCTATATAATTTTATGTTTCCAGTCTACTTGTATGTGGTTTGAGCATAAACCTTGCAAAATGATGGCCCAGGCAGACAGGAGCCATGAATTTATTTTTAAGAGGACATGGCTGGGAGCCACAAAATCTGGATTTTGTTTTCTGCTGTCACCCAAGGGCTCTCTCGGGTTCTGCCCTGGGCAGCTGGACCCCGCAGGGACAACAGGTCTACCTCCAAAGGTGTCACATCTGGATTCCTGCATCTGTGCTCGGAGCCACCTCTGCAGCCCCTTTTTGGGGCAAAGAGGGTGTTTTTAGCCCCATTTCTGTGCTAATGGCTGTGATGCTGCCGGGTGCCTGGAGAAGGTGGGCAGATGGCTCATTTTGGGCAGAAATTTCTGCTGTTAACTGTTTACACACCGTCTCTTGCGATGCAAAGCGAGCCCTGCGTACAGCCGTGCCGTGAACTTGGAGGAAGACGAGCACAGGATCGCATAGATATATTTACTCTATTAAAATCCAAAGTGCTCTTTTTTTAGGCAGGAGTAAGACCTGTGCTCTGCCTGTCTGCTTGATGAATGTGTCGTGGTCCGAGCCAGACCACTTAGCTTCCCCTTGTGCTTAAACTAATCCCCGTGCCCATCAATCATCAGGGAGAAAGGTTTGGACCCTCCTTTATTACAGCTCCAGTAAATATGCCCAGTAAAGGCATCTTTTTCTTAGGGCAGAGGTGGAAGGGGAAAGGGAGAAAGGAAAACCTTTTCCATCCCAGTGCCTTGTGGTCATCACCTCTCCAGGAGCAGAGCACCAAGGGTCAGGGATGCCTCTGCCCCCTGGGTTTGCTTCCCTTCCCTTCTGCAAAGGGAATAACTGATTATTCTGAACCGACTGTACCGAACAGGAGCCTACATCTGTGACCTGTGCTACTTAAGGCTCGGTAAATATTTTTTCAATAATCAAGTGGCATTTATTTAATGTACAATAATTCTGCTGATAAGCTCCAGTGGAACGCACAGTTAATTAAAAATATCTCTGAAATTGGTCCTCTAGGGAGAATATTTTATACTATCTGAGGGGTTTTTTTTCCTTTCTTTTCCCTCCCCCCTCTTTTCTCTGGCTGTTATTTTTATCTTTTCCCTGTAATCCTGATGCTGTTTGCTGCTGGGTGCCCATGTCCTGGCTATTCCCCAGGTGGGCACCACTGGGGGCTTGGCTTTTCCCTCCACTTGGCTCCTGGGATTTGAGCGCATTCCCCTATGGAAAATCAGGCAGAGATAGCAGAGCTTTGCCTTTCAGCCCCCTGTGACTGGCACGGAAGGGTTTGGGGCTGGGAGAGAGGTGGTGGTGATGTCCAGGATGCTGCGGTGTTGGAGCCCGAGGGGGGAAGGGACTGTTGGTGACAGCGGGACACAGCTGCCCTTGGCCACCAAAGGCTGTCCTGGAAGGGATGCAGGGAGGGGACTGGACCCTGCATCCCAGTCCCTTGCTGGTTTTAGGATGCTGAGGAGCTGTCCGTAACGGGAAGAGCTCTCTGCAGCTGTCTCTTCCCCAGAACAAAGGCAAGGTGATTAAAAGTTACCATCAGATCGCGGCTGGAGGCTGGTAAGCCGGCTGTAATTACTCGGATGGGGGGGATATTAAGGGCCAGTGTAATTATAATTCCGAGGTAATGGGGAGAATGAGCTCGAGCAGGTTTTGTGCTAATGTTGTGTTTTACATCCTGCATCGTGGCGTTAATCAGAGTGGTCCTTGCTGCCCCACCACAGGCTCTCCTCAGCCCCCTGCTACCCCAGCCCCCTGTCTCCCCAGCCCCCTGTCACCCTAGTCCTGTGTCACCCCAGTCCTGTGTCACCCCAGCCCCTTCTCACCCCAGCCCCATCTCCCCCCAGTCCTCTGCCACCCCAGCCCCATGCCACCCCAGCCCCCTGTCACCCCAGTCCCATGTCACCCCAACCCCATCACTGCCCATCCCACAGCCCTTCTCACTGCCCCCATCCCAATCCTCCTGCCACTTGGGATGGAGAAAGCAACCTCAGCAACCAGGACGGGATGTCTGTGTTTGGCCAAGGCTTGCTGCAGCCAGGGTGCAAAAAATAGCAAATAAAAAGCATCTGATTGATTTTTATTTCTATTTATTTTTAACTAATGGAAGGGGAGTGCTTGGGAACAGGAGACATTCGTGGCCTGTCTCCGGTCTGTGTGCCCCAGCTTCCTAAGCAACCATAGAAACCATGGTCACTGAGCTGGAGGACAAACCTCCCACTGGGATCTGGGTAGTCCCTTCTCCACTGTTCAGACTGGGAGAACTGGGAGGGCAGCTTTTACAAGCTGAGTGATGCTAAACCTGGGCTAGGGATAATCCTTCCCCTGGGGCTTCAGATGGAGGGTGCTGGTGTCCTCCAAAAGCCCCTAAAGGGGACTTCGTGGCATAAAGGGGAATCCTGGAAGGGGGGTGTCAGGGGCTGAGGAGGGAGAAGAAGTCAGGATGAACCCCCTGAGTTGCTGCCTCCACTCCCACCATCCCTGGGTGAGACAGGATTAGCAGCTCCACAGCCTTTACAGCCAAAGCAGCTCGTCTGAGCCTGAAGATAAGGTGCAGAGGCATCGAGGGGAAGAGGAAACCTCTCTCCAGGCAGCCAAGATCTGCCGAGAACCCCGCTGAGATGCAGGAGGCTGGCCAAGCCATCCTGCAGAAACGTTGAGCTGCTTTTTTGTCTGCTCAGGGTGGGCAGATTTGGGGTTTGTTCTTTCCTAATGATTTGTTTTGCATATGTTTCCTCCTTTCAGCTCTGCAGCTGCTGGAGCAATGGATGCTGCGGGAAGCAGAGCGGGTGAGATGATTAAAAGTCATTTGAAAAGTAATTAGGTTTGATCCAGGACCCTTTGGGATCCCAGGTCTGCTCCTTTTGCTCCCAGCACGTTTTACTGAAGACGGTGAAATGGTGCATGTCAAAACAAGGGACGTTCCAGCACGTGGGTGATGCTGCAGGCAGGAGACCCGTGGGCAGGCAGTGGGGGCAGCTCTGTGGGAGGCACAGCCGGGGAGATGGGTGCAGGACACCCATGTGCAGGGGGACAGTCCTGTCCTGACAGAAATGGGGTGATCTGGGGAAAACAGAGGAGCTGATGCCCAGCTCGCAGAGTATACTGGGGAGCTCGTGAAGGAGCTGCCACGATGCCAGTAAACACAGCAATGCTCCTTCCAGTCGTGCCAAGAGATACGTGTGGGCACCAGCCTTGGTGCATCTTCTGCTCCCAGCTGGGTCTGCTGTGGGACAGGGGCTGAGCAGGAGGGAAGGAGCTTGATTCAAACTGGGGACAGCCCCAGCGAGGCCCTGATGATAACCTAGACTGGCACCAGCAGGAAGAATCCGGTGCTGCTCTAAACCTTTGCTTTAAACCTGGTGGGTGCAAATCTCTCGCCCTTACCGGGCGTATTGCTCTGCCCAGCTGGGTTTACAGCCCCTGCTCCTTTTTGCCCACCCCAAGGAACCAGTGCACAGTGAAACGTTGCTCTTCCAGGGCGCTCTGCTTGTATTTTACCCCACATGTTATAAGACAGGATGCCTATACGGTGTGTTTAGCTATTGTCTCTCCTGGAAGGTTTCCACGTCCTTATTTATAAAGGCTCTCCAGCCCAGAACAACCCCCTTTGGAAGATCAGTAGCACAATCATCACTGGGCCATGAAATAAGACCTGAGGAAATATGGCTGAGAATAATTTACCTACCACATGGCTGAACCTGCTGAGAAATAAACCTCTGTCTGTCCTGCTGGAAGGAGGCAGCATCCTCCTGTTTGTTCCCTTAGATCATAGAGCATCCCCACCAGCAACTGGCTCCTCTCTATTTGGTGCAGCCCCTTCATCCCACACCGAGTATGATTCTTCATGATGGTTCGTAGTGTCTTGTACACAGGCTGCCAGGTGGGTTGGTTGGGTTTTGGGGTTTCCCCCCCCCTCCCCTTTTTTATTTCCCCATCTCCTCTTGTTTATATCAGGTGTCATCTGCTGCATCCCACTGGTTTTCCCCTGGGATTTCCATCATGCCTGAGCACATTGCCTCAGACCTGAGTCCCCATCACTGGGCTGGGATGGAAAAGGGGGAGAAAAAAAACCAAAGGAACTATCTCAAGTAAGCCAAGCACACCCACACCCACTCCCCCAGGACAGAAATTTAACAGAAGAGATGTTTGGCCCAAGGTCGGTGGTAAACCCAGGTTTAGGATCAGCTTTGCCTGGACCATACTTGTCTCCTGCACTGCACATGATCTTGGAGGGAGAAAAATCCACCTTTTTCTCCTCTTTCCCTGCACCAAAGGGAGAATAAAAGGACCAAAAGAATTGTTCAGACTTTTATTTTTTTTTCTTATTTCCTTTTTTTTTATTTTCTTATGTGAACACTTTCAAAGTTAATTTCAAAAAGCTGGGAACACTTGATAGTTTTAATTAATCCACTGCCTAGGGAAATACAATTTGTGTAGCCAAAGCCTCTCGCTTGCCACTGGATAGCTATCTCACTCCGGGTAATGCTGACGGCTCCAGCGTGACAGCGATTTCAGCAGTGACTCTGCTGATTTGATTTTATTTGACCATAAAAGTACCATGTGCCAGGTTGATTTTGGCCTGGCTGGCTGGCCCGAGGTACGCTGCGGGAGGAGGAGGGGGTGAAGGATTTAATGGGGATCAGATGGAAACTGTGCAGGAACAGCTTGTTCACCCAAACTTCAGATCAATTGAAAATGAAGTCTTGAATGATTTTCTCCCCCAGTAACTGGCCAGGTCTAATTCAAGGCATCCGCTCGGGAGCATGGAAAGAACAGCGCCATGCATTTGAAATATAATACTGACTTTGAGTTGGTTTGTTCTTTTCCTGGTGAGATTTGCTAATTAATTTTAACTAATTAAAAGTGATCAAGAAGCAGGGAAAATCATGCTGCTGCTTGACTTGCTGCCTGCCACAGGTCAGCAATCCCTGGCAGGCTGGAAATCCATCCTCTCCAGCCTCACTGGTGCTAGGGGGGGGACACACCCCGATTTCTGCACCGGGGAGTTGCCCCAGACTGCTGATGCTTCCAAGCCCATTGAGCAGCAGCATTAGCCCCAGGTCCTCAGGCCATCCTTGGCAGTGAGGAGCTGCCTGTGGAGGACAGGACAGGGATGAGAGGATGGGCTGGGCTGTCTAATGATGGGTGTAGGAGAAGGTGGTCATGGACCACCTGAGGGGCCCTTTGCTTTTTCCAGCATTCCTGCCGGGCTCCCATCAGGAGGTGAGTGGTTCAGGCCTATTGTTCCTCATCGTCTGGCGTAAACACTGCGTTTTGTAGCCACTTAGCTAGGGCTGGCATTTGGAAGTGACATTTAAAGGTCACTGCCAATCTCCCGGCATGGAGAACATGGAGAGGGCGCCGGCGTTCGTGTGACGCCGCGATGGGACCAGGGGTGTGAGCAGCATCGGCAAAGATGCTGAGCCGGGTCCCTGCCTTCCCATCCATCTTGCCCTCCTTCTCCTCCTCCCATTCCACACTGTGCTTTTCCTTCTCCCTGCCCTGTCTCTCTTCCCAGAAAGGGCTTTTTCATTCCCTTGTGAGGGAAGGGCTGTTCTGGGAGATTTATGGCCAGCTTTTGCAGGGGGAGAGGTCTCGGGACCACGATGGGGTGTGAGACAAGCTGGCTCCACATGCTTCAGGCTGGCCAAAGTGATTCCCAGCAGCTCAAACATTCCCACCAAGCTGTGTTTTGCTGTCGGGGTGCAGGTGACAGCCCTGACATTTGCATTATTATTGGTGTTATTTTGCTTGTATTCAGAGCAGTGCGTTCTCACCGGTCTAACCCACTTCACAGCAAGTCCTTAAGTGGGAACATAATCCACTTTTTAAAGCATTGAAAATCACACTTCACGTCTTCAGCTCCCAAAAATAAAAATAAAATTAAAAAAAAAGTCAATACAAATTAAGTAAAAAAGAAGAGACCGTCTCTTCCATTCTTTAAACCAGGTTCCCAGGCAATTATTCTCCTATCTCCCACATAAAATTAATAAGAATTCTGCTTGAACATTCAATAGGCTTTGGTTTTGCATCGCATCTTTGAGGCAAAAGGAGGACAGAATGCTTAATTAGCTTCCTGCAGCCTCTCCTGCTTACAGAATGTGTAGGTAGCAGTGCCTATAGGTCCATGCATAGGCTTGCCTTGACCGTAGCAGGGGCAATCCACTGCCTTGCAAGGAGGGGGGTTCTCAGGGGAGGGGAAGGGGCTGCTTGGTTAATTAATAAGAAGAAGGTGAGAGGAGTGGTGAGAAAGAGGTGGATGTCAATGCCAGGCCAGCGATTCCCTTGTAGAGATGTGGAAAGGGAAGTGCTCCGGATGGACTGGGGTGCTCTGTGCCACAGCCCATGGGCTGGGAAGGGACTATGGGTATTGAGAGAGTCTTGCCAAGGCAGGAAGGTTTGTACACAGCTAACGATCTTCAAACAGCCTTAATGAAAGGTATGCAAAGATGTGAAACTTCTTAGGCAGTGATCAATGCTGCTTGGTTTGCTTCTCCTAGGAAGACAGGCTGGGAGGGGTTCAGCCTGCAGAGGAGAAGGCTCTGGGGAGACCTTTCTAGTGGCCTTTCAGGGCTTCACGGGGTCTGGCAGAAAGAGGGGGACAGACTTTTGAGCAGGGTCTGTTGGGACAGGACAAGGGGGGATGGTTTGAAACTCCAAGAGGGAGATTGAGACTGGAGAGGAGGAGAAATTGTTGGTGGTGAGGGTGGGGAGAGCCTGGCCCAGGCTGCCCAGAGAGGTGGTGGCTGCCCCATCCCTGTCCCCATCCCAGGGGAGGTTGGCCGGGGCTCTGAGCACCCTGCTCTGGTTGCAGATGTCGCTGCTCCCTGCAGGGGGGTTGGACCAGGGGACCTTTCAAGGTCCCTTCCTACCCAAACCAGTCTGTGACTCTGTGATTCTTCTGCTGCAGGAGGGATGGGCACTAAACCAGCAGTAGCAGTTTACAGATAATCATCTGCATTGACACACAAATCCTGGGCTGCAGGAAGGGTATTTTAAACTTTGCACGATCCTTTTTCTCTTTTCCTTTTCCCCCTCTTTTTGTCCCCTGGAGGTGCCCCTCTTTTGCCCACATCTTCCAAGTTCCTTCCCTGGCCATTCCCCTGCTCAGCCATCCCTGGAAGAGCTCTTTTCTTTCCTGCCCGGCTGTGCTCTCACCAGCTTTTCTGCCTCCTGCATAAATAGATAAAAATTGGATCCTGGAGAAGCAGGAGTCTCAGAAGTAACAGAGCAATAGATAAATGGATGTGTCCATATGGAGAAAGACAAATAGACGGGAAGATAAGGAGACTGGGTAGCGAACGTTGTGTGTGTCTGAAATCAAATTAAGAAATTTCTCACATATGTTTTGTTCCATCAAAACCTCAATTATGCAGCCTGTGTTTCCTACCTCATCGCCATAAATAAAGCACAGTTTGCAAAGAGGACAACAATAATATTATCCTAATATTATTGCAGCCCATAAATAAACACAGTGAGGGATGCCACTGCTGATCAGGAGGTCATTTCCAATTCAGCAGCATCTTCTTCCGTGCAGTGGCACAAAGTCTGCAGCATCTGTGTTAGAGGGCTGGGCTCCGTGCCGGGTAACACAGCATTGCTCTGTCATTTTAGAAGAGCTGGATTATCAGTATTGATCTAATTACCTACCTGCTTTTGGCCACGTCTGAAAATGAAGTAAATCAACATTATCCAGTTGACACCGGTGGAAATAGGATGATCTGCATCCCCTAAGCATCCGTCCATCCATCCATGGCCCTCCAGTTCATGTATATCCCCAGATTCCCTTTGAGATGTTTGTAAAGACACGTATCTGCATGTGCATATGTGCTTGTTTCTGTTTAGCTCTATTTATACACACATATACATGCATATATAATTTTCTCTCTTTAAAATATTAAAATAAATTACATCTTTTCACAGAATACAGACATTAATTCTGTTTCCAGGAGATTTGTCAAATCAGTGGTCTGTGTTTGCATAACAAGCTCTTTGGTTATGCTGCACTGCATATAAATTACCACGTTGTCAGGCTCCAGATCAAAATCATTGGGTTTTAAGCAGAATCTCTCACATTGATTAAGATGTGCTTTATGTTCTGTGCATCCATTACACCCAGAGAGCAGCTTCGGGAAAAGGCTGGATGTGGCCAAAGGGACTATGGAAACCCCACAAACCTCTCGAGGCTTTTATAGAGGGGATCCCCTTTTGCCCTACACCGCCTCGCCCAGGGCTGGCTGGGCACAGAGAGGTGCTTGGGGGGGATGCTCCAGCCCTGGACCACTTTAGGGGGTGATGGAGATGTGGGGCTACTGCCTCTTTTCTGCGATGCAGAAGCCACAGCCTCGCGTACAGCTTGGGCTCGTCGCGTTATCACACTGACATACACCCCCCAAATCTATTAAATGTACAAACCCCAGCCTATATCTCCTCTTAAAAGCTCCACTTATCTGCCACGGCAGTAAACAGCTTGGGGTTTAGAAAGTGTAATCGGGAAGCACAGTCCCCCCCCCGTCGACACACGCAACAGTCGCCTGCTCGTTTGGTTTAATGAGATAAAACCCTCTCCAGAAGTCAGGGCACCGGGCTCTGAAGCTCTTTTCTTGCCACTGACTTTCGTCATTGCACGCAGGGACCGGGCGTGCTGCTTGCTCCCTGATTTAGCTGGTTTTGCCCCGATTCATGAACACAAAGTGCACCAAGGGCTTGCTTTGCTTGGGCTGGACCCTCAAATCAGGAGGGCTAAAATCAAAGACCTAACAGCAATGTTGGTCCTCACACCAGTTACTTTTATTTCTGGGAAAAGGGAATTTTGATGGGGGCGGGGGGGGGTGAAAAAAAAAAAAAAAAAAGGCAAAAAGTAGTAGATCATTAATTCCCACAGGATGGAGATGCTTTTTTTTCTGCTCAGTTTCATCCCACCTCAAGCTCCTGCAGCACTCTTGCCATTCAGCCCCTGCATCCCCTCTGCCGAGCCTGTGACTTCCCAGGAGCAGTGGGACAGCACTTTTAAGGGACAGACTTGACCACACTCATGAGATGGCACAGGATGGGAAAATCTACCAGGTACCCAGGTGGCCCCAATGGAAAAAAAAAATCACCTTTCCCATTGAAAAAGCGAGTGCTGCTCCTTGCCAGCGCTTGTCTTGCTGCAGCTTTCAGGTTTCCTGGAGGCTGCCAAGAAAAGGGTCATTTCTAGCTGTATTTTTAGCTTGCTGGCACCTGCCCATGAGGAATGAAGGTGAGACTTGCCAGCTCACTTCATGCAAGACTATGGAGTAGCAGCAGATGGGACCAGTTCCTGGTAGCTGACAGCGATGTGAAGAGAAGCTTAAATTAAAGCAACTAAGTTATGGAGGCCTGGGTGCTTTTTCTGTAGAATTTTTGCCTTACTTTGCACAGAGGCACTGGGGAGCCAGCTACAGTTTAATTGTATTTCTTTAATTTTACCAGCCAGAAGCCTTGAGGCAGAGCCACATGAAAAGGAATTATGATTCGGGAGAATTCCTCTTTTTGTTTACCTATTTAAAGTGCATTTCCTTGGTGCTTTTCCTATTCACAGAAGAGAATAAAACCCACAGAAAAATGCAGCAAAATGACTTTTAAAGTCTCCTACTGTGCCTGCGCAGAGGAGAGGCAGGGACTTGCTGGTGTCCTGGGGTCTTCTCATGCCATACAGCTATTTTTTTACTGGGGAAACAGAAGCACCAGTATTTGAGGTCAAATACTGAACCTGAATCAAGTGCAAAGAAGCCTCAAGAAAACACAACCTGGACCAGAGCCTGACCCCAGCCCCTCTGCCCACCCTGCAGATGAGCATCCCTGGAGCATCCCTTCAGATGCCACCAAAGATGGGAGGGACCCTTCGGGCCAATGCTTCTTCAAGGAGCATCTCCCAGTCTGTAAATATTTCTACCAAAATGCAGGACAAAACATGATGTATAAAAGACTGAATAGAAGATGTATTATTCTATTGCATAGCGATCCCATCTTCAGGAATTTACAGCCTCGCTATCTGCCCTGTTAAACGAGGTTCTGCTGGCTGATGGAGGAGTTCAATTCATCATGTATCTGTTGCAAACTATCAATATTATGGCTTGCCCATTTAAAGGGGGATTGGGTTTGAGTCTTTTAGCTATTTATAATAAAAATAAATAGATAAATGAATGAAAAAACCCTTGTGGCACCATTGATATTGTGCTTGCTCTGAGTTAATCCACCAGGATCCTTCCCTTTCCATACCCCACTTCAGGGATGGATCAAGTTTTGGGTGTGGGTAAAGCTGCCTGGAGGGAGGGGACCAAAGGGTGACAGTGATGGTGCCTGGTTTGATGGCAGCAGAGTTTGCCAGCAGCTCCTCTTGCACGCACAAGTTCACGCCTGCATCTCATCTCACACGGGGCTCGCTTTAATCCAGCCCATCTCCCCTCATTTTATGGTGCCTGTGCCTTTATGCTCCATAAAACCTTCCCAGTGTGGCCCTGCTCCCCCAGCGCAGAGTGGGACTCGGGGTGTAAAAGTCTGGCAGTGAATTTAATCCCTCATTCCCAGTTTATAGACAGCCCTGGCAAAAAATTGGCATTTTAATCACGGCTGAAATTTGATATTTCCCTAAAAAAAGCTAAAATAAAATGCAAAACCAAACCCCAGGCCTTTTCTTACCTCTCCCCTTGAGCAAGTGTGGACAATGAAGGGGTTTGACTGGTGCTGCCCAGCTGTGCACTGGGATGCGCATCCTCCAGCAGCCCTCCAGATGCAAATGCCAACTGAAAAAGGGTGTGATGCAGCCGTGGTGGGGCACCCCAGGACACCTGCTTCATGCTTTTCCTGTGCCCAAAATCCCCGGGAGCTGCTGAACTGGTTTTGCACTGGGGTGGCACAGCCTCCGTCTGCTTTTGGCCAGGGGATTCTGGCACAGCCTGGGGTCCCAGATGCTTTATGCTGTGCTGGGATCCAGGGCGCCCAGACAGCAGTGGGACCAGTGGTCAGGGTGCTGGGCAGAGGTACCCACCCAGGCCATGGGGCTCCCAGGTTAATAGCCACATCTGAATGGGAGTGATGGGGAAGCGAAGGCCAGGGAGGGGATGAGGAAGTATTTTCTCGTGCTAATGCAAGGCTGGCTTGTGCTATTCCCACCTGCAATCTGCTCCCATCTTTTCCATTTTCTTCCAGCTAGTGCAGGATCAGTGGGACCATTTCTTTTACCCCTTTCCTTGACAAAAGCCTGAGCTGGTGGGAGAGCTGGGCTCTGCTGCTGAATTGCTGCAGGGTCCCTGCATCCCTCAGGCTGAGCATCCTCTGATCACACTGAGGGCAGCATCACCAGCCATCCCAACCCCCCCTCCAGCCTCTGCAGCAGCTTCTCCTTCCCTGCTGGGAAGGGCAGAAGCGAAGCTGGGCAGAGAGGGGATTTGGGAGAAAGCAGGTTATAAAACACTCAGCAAAGTTCCACTTGCTGCTTCAGGTTTAAAATTAATAGGTGCAACCCATAATCCTCTCTTGGAGAGAGCTGGGAGGGGGGAGAGGAGGCAAGAGAAAAATAATGGTCAAATCCCCATGTCTTGCTGTCGGAGAGTCCTCCAGGTCTGGGAAGTTCAATGCATAGGAAATGAGGTGGAGACTCAGCATGTTTGCAGGGAACATGGGTCAGAAGTGACCTTCACAAGCTCAGCCCGGGGGTGCAGAGCAGTGCGAGGCTGGTCAGTTCACCTCCCAGCACAGCCAGGCTGCTGGAGGGGGGAGAGGAATGGGGGGGTTAAAGCCTTTCTGAGCAGGCAGCACTGCAGGCAGGGAAGGAATGAAGCTGTTGCACCATGCCTGGCCGGGTGTCCAGCCCCGTGGATGGGGCTGATTTTGGGTGGCATTTCTGGAAAGTCATTGCATCCATCCAGGAGCTTTAGGACAAGAACATTTCCCACAGCATCCTGCTGGAGACCTCCTTTGTGCATCCCCATCCTCAGTTCACCCCATAGCATCGGGGCTCCCACGCTCAGCTTTCACCTGATTTTTGGAACTCCTCACCAAGGGGAGCAGGACTGAGGGGCTGTGCTCTCCACCCCCACCCCGGATCAAAGCTGAGCCCAACCCGTGTTGCGCGTGTCCCCCACTCGCCATTCACGTCACTCACCTTTTGCCTTCGAAGGGCTTCCCTGCGAGTGGGAGGACGTGGCCACATCTGTGAGCAGGCTCCTGGCCACCCAGGGGTTATTCCCAGCTACACTGCACCAGAAAGATCAAAACAGGGGCAGGGAGAGGGGTGGGATCTCCTCTCAGCCTGTATAATTGAAGGTTTATGGGAAAGCAAAGGTAAATTATGGAGAGACGGGATGGAGGGGAGGAAGAGGATGCTCCTCATTGTGCTGCCTGCAGGTGAACCCCAGCTTGGGACAGCAAGAGCCCTGCCCACAGCCACCATCCCCTGCCTGTAGCCACCATCCCCTGCCTGTCCACGCCACGTGAATATTTCATGGAATTAGAGAACATTTTGGGTGGGAAGGGACCTGTCAAGCTCATCTGGTGCAACCCCCTGCAGGGAGCAGGGCCATCTGCAACCAGAGCAGGGTGCCCAGAGCCCCAGTCAACCTCACCGAGGATGAGTGCAGGGATGGGGCAGCCACCACCTCTCTGGGCAGCCTGGGCCAGTGCATGCAAAGCAGGGAAAATAGTCTCCTGGTCCCTCTCCATCAGTCCTGTCCTCCTGCCTACCCCATCTCCACTCCTTGGCTGGTCCTTTCCTGACCTAACCAATGTCCTGGTGTCTCACCCTTGAATGGGCTGCAGGCGCTGGGTGCTTTTTGGGGACGCACTATGCCTGGAAGTCTTGGCACTGTGGCTTGAAAGGTAAAATGCTGCTGGACCTGATGGAGCTGGCTGGTGAGGGTGGCATGGCCACGTTCTCCTGCCAGTGCTCCTCACCGCAGTGATGCTTTAAAAGGGACAAGCGGGAGAAGCAGGAGGGAGGGCTGAGCACCTTCCCTGCTGCCGGTGATGGATGAGCCGCTGGGAAAGACGGATGAGCCAAAGGCACCGAGGGCCCCAGCGCTCGTGGATTATGGGAGCTGCTCGAGCCCTGATGAGAGCAGTGAGTGCTGGAGGTGTTTAAAGGAGCAGCTGGTGCATTGGGGAGCTCAGAATTAAAGAAAAAAGTGTGGTTTTTTTATTTCCAACATGCAATTATGCCTGGGTACCTGTGTTGAACTTCCTTGTTCCTTATGCAATGGCATCTGCATGAAAATGGGATGGAAAAACTCTTTTTTTTTTTTTTTAGGGGAACAGATTCCCACCTGTTCTTGCTGCTCATTCCAGCCCCATGGGATGAGGCTGCAGTGGGGTGTGATGGGGCAATGCAGGGACAAACCCCACTCTCCTCCCCCCACGACCCCTGGCCTCTCCCACCCCTGTCTCGGCTCCAGCATCACCCAGACTTAAAAACAACAACAAAAAAAACCCCAACCCTGAGCTGGTCCTTTTCTATTTGCTAGGTAATCATAGCTGACTTAATTCCTTGGGTTTCCCCCTCAGTCTTTTTGCTCTGCTTTCTGCCCAGGAATAATGATGGCAACATGCTGCTCTTCCTCCTCTCCACAGAGCTGATTCCTCTCCCTCCCTTCCCTTGTCATTTCCATCCCTGATATTTTTATTTTTATATTTTTTCCCTCCTTTCATACGACGGCTTCTGCATTTCAGCTTACTCACCTGGAAACTGCTACATTTCCTGCTTCATTCTGATTAGATTGTGTCTCACCGCCGTGCACCACCGAGCCATTTCTAAATAAGATGTTCTCTCAGCACAATCACCTAATTAGTCGGCGTTTAGTGCTGTTGTATTTTTACTTAACGCTCTTAAAATTGATTTTTTTTATTATTAATTTTTTTTTTCTTTTTTTTTTTTTTTTTTTTAATGGTGCTATAAAATTGTAATTTTTTTCCCCTA
>JANHGN010002531.1:0-13489 GCA_024605025.1 Megaceryle maxima
CCTGTGACAGATAGGAAATAAACATAGAAATGATCTAATCGTAAATTTTTTTTTTTTTTTTTTTAATTTTTTTTCCTCTTCCCTCTCAGCTTTCTGGGGTGAATCTGATGACAGCAGCTCTGAAATTGAGGCTGCCTTATGCCCACAGACTGGCAGCCTGGAAGACTCCAGTGACTTTGACTTCTATGATTAAGATGCTTTCAGGAAGAAATAAACAGGATCATCTTGTATGTATGGAGAGTGATGATGTCTCAAGTGCAGGTCATTACTTTATGGTCAAAGCAAATGTAAATCCAAAATAAAGATTTCTGGGTGCTGTCACACCTCCTCGTGCCTGTGTCCTCTCTGAACTGCTACATTTTCTCCTGCCGTGGGAGACTAAGCCCAGCTGGGATATTTTGGGATTTGGGAGCGGTTCTGGATTGGGAATTGACAGTGGGATTTAATGGCTGAACAAGCCTTGTCTGTGCTCTGCTAGGAGCTACTTGGTGATGGTGCTTCCTCTGACCAGCCTAGCCGCTGCTGTTGCTGCAAAGACCATTCTGATCCTCAGGTGTATTCCAATATTTTTAATACAGAGCTTAATAGAATTTAATTGTTCTGATTGGAAAATACTTTTAAGCTCATTGAGTTCAACTGTTCCCCCAGCACTGCCAGGGCACCACTAAACCCTGTCCCTCAGCACCACTTCTCCATGGCTTTGAAACCCCTCCAGGGATGGGGACTCCACCACTGCCCTGGGCAGCCTGGGACAGGCCTTGGCAGCCCTGGAGGAATAAATTGTTCCTCAGGTCCAACCTAAACCTCCCCTGATGCAATTTGAGGCCATTTCTTCTTGTTCTGTTGCTTGTTCTGTGGGAGAAGAGACTGACTGACACCAGGAAGATGCTGGGGCTGGGCTGCCATGTTTGATCTTCATCTCCTGAAACAGATGAAGAAGAAATGCATAAAATGTACATTTGTAATTGGGTGCAGTTTGGATCAGAGCAGTGTTTCCATAGGGTGAGCCCCCAGGATTCTCTGCTTTTGCTTGCTTTGTAAAACCACCACCAGTGTCACTGCATGGACATCACAGTAATTGGATGCTTTTTTAATTCCCTTCTTTTAATTCCTTTTATCCAAAATTAAGTTAATTAAGCATGAGAAACCAGGGGACATAGTAAAAAAAAAAATTAAATATGATCATAATAGGGTGAGTTCAAAAGCAAAAACCAGTACCCCAGTTAAACTGCATCACAGAGCAGTATTGCAGCTTGGGGTATGGGCACCCATCTGTGGCCCCATCCCAGAAAAAAACCACTTTAAAATGTTAAGAAGAATGTTTAGGGATCTTCTTAATAGTCTTCACCTGTCAGCATCTGGGAGGCTTATTGTTCTTAGCGTGTCTCAAGCTCAACATCACCCGGGTGACTGGGATCAGAACCAGTGACAGAACCCACCCTCCCAGGGCTGAGGCACCGCTTCAGTCTTTTTCCTGGTCTTCCCCAAGCCAAGGTAGTTCAGCCCTGATGATCCCCAGCATCTGCTGAAGGCAAGCTCACCAGTATGTCATGCTGCAGATCATCACTATGTGATTTTATTAGTGAATGGCAGACCAAGGTTCAGGTGGAATAAGTCTCTCTGGCTGCTCAGATCTACGACGTTGTATTGTCCCAGCAAGTTTGGAATATCTCTAGAGAACAAGAGTCCACAATATCTCTGGGCAACCTGGGCCAGGCCACCCTCACAGAAAAGAAGTTTCTCCTCCTGGTCAGATGGAACCTCCTGAGTTCCAGTTTGTGCCCCTTGCCCCATTGCTGGGCACGACTGATGAGTCTGGCCCCATCCTCTTGCCCCGCAGGGGCCCTTTAGCTATTGATCAGCATTGATCAGATCACCTCGAAGGCTGCTCTTCTCCAGCTGAACAGCCCCAGGGCTCTCAGCCTTTCCTTGGCACAGTCCCTTCAGGGATTGGGCTTTATTTGGGGTTTTGGGGTTGTTTTCTTTAGCAAAATGCAGATTTGACTTCGTGGGGAAGTGCTTGTTGCAGTATTCATTTTTTTTTCAGTGCTTGTTTACACAAGTAATTATAAGAAGATCAGTTTGCATTTGCTAGTGCCACCATCTTCTGTTTTCTTTGGCATTATCAGAAAAACAACTGATTACCCGTTGATACAAATGAAGTGTTACCCTGAGCCCAAAATTCCGGGAGAAGTGCAACAACAGGGGAACTTCAGTCAGAGGATGATTCACAGGGAACAGATAAAGGACAATCTCCAGCCGATCCCAGAGGTGGTACCAACAGAGAGCTGTCGGGGAAATTTATTCAAGTCACAGTCTTTATTCAGAGGAGTGACAACGGAAAATGGCTTTAACAACAGCTGAGCAAGGCAAAGAATAATGAGAAAGCCAATATTGGGTTAATTGTTCTACAGCAAACGAGCCAGGTACTAAGGTCCCTCTCCCCTCCCCAAACCAGCAGCGGTGGCTCAATAAGCACCACTAAGATTTTGTTATTTTTGTTAATGATTCCCAGGCCGCTTTTTGGTGTCCTTGCCCCTGTCACTGCCCTCCTAATGAAGCTGGTGCCCGGTGGCGGGACACGGCAGAGTGCAAAACCTGCCTCCTCTTAATCCCGTTTAATCCCTGGGGGTTTAATTCCCTTCCAATGTCATCGAATGGCTTGTTTAATGGTGTTTGCTTATGCGGCAGGCGCAGCGCTGGGACAGGGATGCTCCATGCTTGCAGCTCCTGCCATGCTCAGCATCAAAAATTTCTTCCCTGTGCTGTCAAAAGACCAAAGCTAAAAATTTATCAAAAAGTTTCAGACAAAACGTGGTTGTGGCATCACGGAAAGTACTTTGAATGGGATGGGGATGAAAATGATTCTGACATCTTCTTTTTGTGTTGCTGACTTAAGGGGACAAAATATGTCACTTCTGCACCAGAGGAGCCAAGAGTGTATCCTGAAGTAACCTTGGGTAATTATGATGCCATAATACACAGCCCGATGGTAAAATAGATCACGCTAATTAGGGAACCTCCCTAAAATGTTTTAAACATTAGATAGCAGATATACGTGTTTGTAGGTTGGGTAGGGAAACGTGACCAACCAATGAAGTGTCTCGTGCTAACGTATTCACCTTGAATCCCGAGTTCATTTTGGGGCCATTCATCCAAGCACATTGAGGGGCTGGAGCATGTCCACAGAAAGGCTAACAAAGCTGGGGAAGGGTCTGGAGCTCAAGTCTTGTGAGGAGCAGCTGAGGGACCTGGGGTTGTTCAGCCTGGAGAAAAGGAGGCTCAGGGGAGACCTTTTCACTCTCCACAGCTCCCTGACAGGAGGCTGGAGCCAGGTGGGGTCAGTCTTCTCCCAAGAGCTGACAGGACAAAAGGAAACGGCCTCAAGTTGCACCAGGGGAGGTTTAGGTTGGACCTGAGGAACAATTTCTTCCCTGCAAGAGCTGTCAAGGCCTGTCCCAGGCTGCCCAGGGCAGTGGTGGAGTCCCCATCCCTGGAGAGGTTTCAGAGCTATGGAGATGTGGTGCTGAGGGACAGGGTTTAGTGGTGCCCTGGCAGCACTGTGGGAAGGGCTGGTCTCGATGATGTCTCTCTTGTGATGAGGACCTCAGAGCTATACACACCACCGCTTCCAGATAGGGTGTGGGGGGGTGGTTGTGCGTGTGTTTCCTCCCGCCGGGCTGGGCCGGGCCCCTTCCCGCACTCCCGCCGCCGTCACCGCGGTTGCTGCGCCCTAAGCCCGAGCCCGCCACTAAGATGGCGGAAACATAGCATGTGACCGTCCCCTCCCCCATGGTGCCCTGCGCTGCCCTTTGGCCCCGGAAGCGCGGCTCGGGTTCCGCCGCCGTCGTCGCTACCGTCACAGAGAGCTGCGGCCTGGCCGCGCTTCTCCGCTCCCCGCCATGGGAGTTCCAGCCTTCTTCCGCTGGCTTAGCCGCAAGTACCCCTCCATCATCGTGAACTGCGTGGAGGAGAAGGTGAGGCGAGTTACTCTTCGTGCCGTCCCCGGACAGATCCTCCGGTGATCGCCCTGGGACTCACTGGGGACTGTGTGGCGGGGGAAGAAGTCAGGGCCGTGTGGGGAGTGTTGTCTGAGAGTAATTAGTGCCTGTGGTGTGCCGCCCCCGGCGCCCTCGGAGTTCTTTTGAGGGGGTTGCATGTATTGTTTTTTTGTTCTTGTTGTTTTGTGGGTTTGTTTGTGTTGGTTTTTGGTTTTCGTCTGGCTTTGTTTGGTTTTGTTTTCCTGGACTGGGTGCCTTTAATCTTGTTAAAAGCAGTCGCTGTTGAGAACTTAACTTGCCCGCTTAGTTTTCACTCCTTTCCGTGAGCGGTTTGGTACCTGGGGAGGAGTGAGGATTTGCAGCAGGAAATAATTTGTTTTTCCCTAAGATTTCCTCGTTTTTAGCCGGATGGTTGAAATGGGGGATCACCTGGCACGGTGGTCTCTGCCTTTGATGTGCTTCAGGCCAAAAAAGTAGGTTTTGTAAAAGTGTTTGGTGAAACTGAGCAGTGGGGATGCTGCTTCTTGTTTCCTGTTCTGTTTCTCCGTGTGATCTTCAGAGTCACTGCTTTGCACCAAGTTTTTTTTTTTGTGTGTATTATAAATTGCAGAGAACTTTCTGGGCTTGTTGAAAAAATCAAAGTGAAACTGCCAGTCTTGAAAAGAGTAAGGAGACATGAGGCTGAATGATTAAAAGTAACTTTTGGAGTCTGGAAACTCTGTGAGATCTTCTTGTTTGCAAGCAGATCATCTCCACCAACTCTCTCATGATGTGGGCTTGGTGACGGTGAGGACAGGTGTTATGTAGGATTAAGGCTATACCTTGGTGCACACATGGTCATACACTTTCTTGGGCTCTCATTCTCCTCCTAACATTTGAGTACTTTACAAGTCTGTTGTTTTCAGACCTTACTGGTTATTTTTGTTGGTCACCTCTTTCATGACTTAGTCTTCCTGCAGCTTCCTGCTCTGTTCTGATGTGGATTTTTTTTGGTTGTGTGTGTGTATTTTTGTTTTGTTTTGGTTAGTTGGTTGTGATTTTTTTTTTTTTTAAACAAATGCCTACATATGCATATATAGGGAAATAGATGTCAGTGGATGTTACACTTGCATCCAAGACTGTATACAAGGCTGTAGTTGGACTCTAATCTTGAGCAGCCTCACCATTTTTTTGTCTCATTTTCCCTATTTTTTGGTATAGGGGAAATATCTCCTACCCAAACAGGGAACTGTTTGGTTTGGTGTGGTTGGTTGTTTGTTTTTTTTTTTAATAGAGACATCCTCTAAAACCTGTCATTTCATAGGAACAGAAGACTCTTTTGGTGAAGACTTAGTTTTTGGGGGGAATTGGAGAAGGTTGGGTCTCTACCAGCAACACCTGCTGAACTGTTGATGTGACATTTGCCTTCTGCCAGGTGGGGCTGGGGCTCTCTGGAGCACTAACACCCAAACGTGTGTTCTACCAGTTGTCTTGAAATTCACTTCTTGTGACAGTCTTCTCTAATAAAAGCAGAAAACTTCTCTTTTTCATCATGTTTGTGAGCACTTAAGATTAGTCTTTATTAGTGCTTTGATATTTAGGTAAAATAAAGGAATAAAGGCTTGTATTGCCTTGCTTTTACTGAGTTTGTGATTATCTTTTTTTTTTTTTTTTTTTTTTCCCTTTAATAATTGAGCTGGTAACAGCAAATGCTGTTTCTTGTTACCTTTCTATTTGTTTTGATAAATTCTCCCAGGCTAAGTTAGATTTACTGTAACTGAACTGCCAGATCCTGATCTGGCATCCTCACTGCTTCCCTCCAACTTACAAGCACGTGGCAATTACAGTAAGGACAGAAGATGGATAAGTCCTCTTCATTAATTCCCCCCCCCCCGCAATCCAGTGATAATTTGAGCGTGGACTAGGACAGTAGTGAGAAGCTGTAGTTTGTCTTCCTGTAGATGAATTTAAACTTGTCTCACAATGTAATCAGCTCTATGTGTGTTTTAGGATTGCTCCAAATCTCTCTAATCAGAAATTTTGTATCTCCTGGTAGCTTGTCTCTTTGAAATATTAAAAAGTTGATCCCTGTTCTCTTACCTTGCTAGATTATTTCTTTCCTTAAATCTGATTAATCTTCTTCTTAAGCTGAGCAGGGAGAATAAGAGGAAGATCTTGAAGATAATATAAAATCCAGGGTAGGATATTCCTAATCAAATTCATATGAATTAATAAAGCTGCAACTGAAGTATCTTATTTGAAGATCTGTTTTCAATGGTTTCAAAAAAGACTCTGGATTACAAGTGAACAGTTTAGTTATATCACAAGAGATATTGCTCCCAGATACTTAAACCTTTTATGAGGCCGTTACGTTAAAGCTCTGATAGATTTATGGGGATGTAATGGTAAAGCTGATGACGTAGCAGCATGCGGATGAGAACTGAATGGCTTGCAAAGATCACACTTGTTTTGCTATACCTTCAAGATTGACAGTAAGATCTGTGATGATGGTGGGTTTATTTTCCATATCACATAGTCACGAGCCTTTGGTATCTCCCAAGTCCCAGTCTGGTGAGAGGTTTGGTGAAGGCTCAAGTACAAGATGAGCCAAGCTTCTTACCAGTTATCTGATGGGAATTGGGAGGAAAGCTCTTCACTGGAAATTGTAGGGCTTGGTTACCCAGAATAACTATATTAGGTCAATGAGCTACTTCAGAATTTGCACCAGATGAGGAGGTTCTTCTAAAACTACCTCACTTTTGTGTTTGTGTTTTGGAAAATTTGGTCAAGGAAACAAGTGGTAGTAAAAAGATTGCATCTGTTGGGATTTGACTGGTTTGGGGGAATAGTGTAAGGAAGATGAGAATTAGCAGAATTTTCACCTGTTTTAAAGAAGTGAAATAGAGGGACCTAGTGCTCAGTTATTTAAAAATGATTTCTGAAGTTGTCCTGAAAGAATTCCATATGCCTATAGCTTAAAAAAAAATGTAAATACCAAATGCAGGCTTATTTTGCTTCAGAAGTGTGAATTTTTGCCTTTCAGGGCTGGAATATGTTCAGCAAGTTATGCTGCTGCTTCTAGAAGCAGGGAAACTGTATTAAGTTAATGGTAATATCTGTAAATTGTGGGGTTTTTCCTCCTGCATCTGGTAGTGTGAGCTTTGTACTAGATGTAGGAGGCTTATTTAATGAGAGAGAAGTTCAGAGAAAGTGCTTGATGTTGGTTCATCAGCTGCCAATAAGCTCCATGTGACTGAGAGGACCAGTGCTGTTGTGTTTTTCACTCATGCAATCCTGTGACCATTGCCTTTATGTAATAACAAGAGTGTTGCTGATCACCTTTTGACCAAACTAAAAAAACACCAAAACAGACAAAAAAGCCCCAAACATATGGTGAGGAAATGGAATTGAACATGGTTGCTAAGCTAACTGGTAGTGTTTTAAGTGCTCAAGAATGGTACAGAAATATAGGTGGCTATAGGTGGTTTAGGGCAATTTTAAGTTGGAATTGAACTATCTGCACTGTGGTCTGAGTTTCACGTTCCTTAGGCAGCACCTGGCAGTAGGAAAAGCACCAATGTAGAGGAAGTGAAGCTTCAGAGTTGAAAGTAGACTTATTTTCAGAAGTGCAAGGTATGGACTGTTTTTTATGTAGCACTTCAAATATATTAATAGACAAACTTAGAGGCAGGAGTTGAAGGGCTCAGGGGTGTGAGAATCTCAGTGTGTTTGATAGTCAGCAAGAAAAGTAATACAGGCGTAGCGTGAGTATGGATTTGGCTGGTGGAACCTGAAAGGATCCCTTTTCTTTGTGTAGAGGAACCTGGGAAAAGTCCTTTCTCTAGTTAAATCTTATCATTCTTTGCTGCCCAGGGTGTACTGATAGCACTTTGGGAAGCTTCTCCTGTCATCTGTCACGGGTGAATCACACGTACTGCCCTGCCTCCCCCTCCTATATGTGTGACTTTCTGATGCTTCTTGGTTATTGTGTTAAGTTAGAGAATTGTATTATAAACTTTGAAGTCCCTTTGCTAAATTTTGAGGGGGTCACTGTGATCCTGGCAGTAGAAGGAATTGCTTTCTTGAATAATGTGACATATGGAAACTTATTTTTAATACATACCGATCAACAGAAATGAGCTAGCTCTGCCCTAACACATCATAATATCTTCTGATTGTGCCAGTTTATAAACATTTTTTTTTTTTTTTTTAATGTTATTTTACTAGAGTAAGCATGCATCTTCAGGTGGGTGGCTTGTTGCTATCTTTTCTTCTACTGCCCTTGTAAAAAATTGTTATGAGCCTGTACTTGAATACTTCTGTTGGTTATTTGCGATGCTTCTATAATCAAGTCCTGAAATACTCGTTTTGGCTGCGTTCCCAGGCTAAAGAGTGCAATGGCGTCAAGGCTCCAATTGATACCAGCAAACCTAACCCTAATGAGGTGGAGTTTGATAACCTCTATTTGGATATGAATGGTATAATTCACCCCTGTACACATCCTGAAGACAAGTAAGGCGCTTTTTTTTTTTTTTTTTTTCCTCTTTACAAATAGGATTTCTCAACAGTGTTTCAGATGTTTCACTCAATGCTCTACATTTTAGGCCAGCGCCCAAAAATGAAGATGAAATGATGGTTGCGATTTTTGAGTATATTGACAGGATCTTCAACATTGTAAGACCTAGGCGACTTCTGTACATGGCTATAGATGGAGTAGTAAGTATTGATGAATTTAGTTCCCAGTAATGACTGTAAAATTAGCTGGGATGTTTGAGGTGGAAAGCTTGTCTAATCTCCCTGATCTTCATCTCCCCTCTCTACATTAGGTTGTCAATGAAAGATGCCACCTCTTCTTAGTGACTTTGCTTTACTGAGTATTTTTATACCTAAACTGAGTATTGCTCAGAGATGCCAGAATGGCCTAGCAGAAACTGCTGGTAGGCCTCTGAAGCTTTAGCTAGTTTTCAAGGCTTTTCAGTTTCTCAAAGATTAAATGAGTGTCATTAAATAAAAAGATTTTAAACCTCAATTCAAGTGCAGGAGTTTGTCGAGACCAATTCAGAAATATGTCCAGCTCCCTGTGCTGGGGGGGGTGGGGTTTGGGTGTGGAGGGAGGGAGAACAGAAATGCCTGTTTTCAGGTACAGTTCAGACTTGAGGTCTTGTTATATGTTTGCTTGTCTAGTTCTAGACAGGCCAGTTCCAAAAGACTTGTCTTGGCTACCCAAAATAATTAGCAGAAAGGAAGCAATTGTCCACATTCAATAACAGAACCAAGTGTTCCAATACCTCTTTGTAGGCTCCACGTGCCAAAATGAATCAACAGCGGTCAAGAAGATTCAGAGCATCCAAGGAGGGCATGGAAGCTGCTGAAGAGAAGCAAAAAATAAGACAAGAAATTCTGGCAAAAGGTAGAATGGTGACTGTACCTGGGGTTTTAAAAGCTACTCTGTTTATTTTGAACGCTTCAGTAGGGTTTAGAAAAGGGATGTCTTGCTTAGTGGATGTTTGTCCGTGCATTACTAGGAGGAGGAGAGGATAGCAAGCCTACAGAAGAATGGAGCTGTGTTTTCCAAAGTTAAGAACTAAGATAAATGAAAATGTCACTTTTTTTTTTTCCTTCTATCTCCCACCTGAGGTGGATTTGTGTTGAACATTCTTAATTGAATTATTTAGAAAAAAAAAAAAAAATCAAACCGAAGAGGAGGGAGGAATGTAGGGAGAAACTAACCCAAACTCTTATGATGAAAGTACAAATTTGTAGGCCTTGGTGAAAGGAGAGTTGAGGCTCAAAAAGCAGGGATCAAATGAAGAGTGTTGCACAGGAATGATGCAGTGTGAGCCAGGATAGTCACTCAACAGTGGAAACTAAACTCAGTGAGGTAAGAAAGACAGTGCAACTTTCTGAGGATGACAGTGACATGATGCGAGTGAAAGGAGTGTGTGTAGCTGAACCATGTGGGCTGGGCTGGAGCATTGAGTTCAGGTGACTGTGTAGGAGGCAGGAGAGGGCCATTGTGTAACCCAGTTAGAGATCAAAAAGGGAGGACAAAGACACTTTTTTCTTTTTTTCTTTTTAATGTTTCTTCCTGTAGCATTTCTAGACTACGAAGACTCTTTATGAAGCTCAGAGATGAGAGAAGTTGGTGTAACCCTGTTTGTGAGACTAACTGACTAGATAGTGGAAATGTAGGGGAGAATATGTAAGGAAATAATTCTTTCCTAATGTTTTAACTTGTGTAGCAAGCTTTGTTTCTTTGAAATTTCTTTCAGTCTTTTGACAGGCTAGGTAGTGAAATCACTTTTCTGAAGTAACAGCATTTGTAAATGTACTAACACCTTATTTTAAGATGGAGATAATAGAATGGTAAGAGCTGGTTTAGTGGGGGGGGGATTGTTTTGTTTTTTAAACTAATTTTCAATAAGCACTGATTGCTGTCTGGGGAGACATCTGATGCTTTTATCAGGCAAAAATGCTTTTACTGTTATGTAAGTTCTGTTAAATGTTTTTATTGCTCTAGGTGGCATTCTTCCTCCAGAAGAAGTGAAAGAGAGATTTGACAGCAACTGTATTACACCGGTAAGTAATCTTGCACTCCAACCCACAATTGCCAGCCTCTGAACAAAGGTTTAATTTCTTTTATTCCCTCACTTTTTAGGGAACTGAGTTTATGGACAATCTCGCTAAGTGTCTCCGCTATTACATTGCTGACCGTTTGAACAGTGACCCAGGGTGGAAAAATTTGACAGTAAGTTTCACAGTTTGATACTTGAGGAAAATTAAGGTGATGTATTGGGTGGGGTTGGGATATGATTGAAGAGTATGAATTCAACAGATTTGTCTCCTCTGGCACTGTGCTGTTAGTAATGATGGACCAACTTGCACATTCTGCTGGGACTTCAGAGGTACATTTCATCCTGATGACACAATCTAACATTTGTTTTGATTTTCTTTAAGAGCACCAAAGAGATTTGATCGTAGAAGCTACAACTTGATGTAATGGGAGACAGAGTTTTAGGGATACTGTGTTTTTTCTTTTGGGGGAAATTGTCAAGAGACATTGTACACGTATTCTTTTCAATATTTCTTTTTTTAACTCGCTACCTCAGGCAGGCTGCATTTTCTCTGTTATTCTAATGGTGGATAACAATAGAAGACAGGCAATGAAAATAACACGTATCAGCTTTCTTGCCTTTCTAGACTTGAAAATTCTCTCATCCTGTTCCTCAGCCGCTCCACTCCCACTGAGTTTTGTGCCTGACAACCCTGTGTTTGCTTTGCACAAGAGGGCAGAGTAGTCAGTCCTCTCGCATGCAGCTGTCTGTTTTATTCTCCAGAAGTTGACTGCTAAAGTGGTCTAATTAGAGGGCAGTTGACTCTGCTTAATTCCCTCCGTCAGACGTGGGGTTTATAAACGCTAATGCTCATCTGGGCATCAGTGTAAGGAAGTGTATAATGTGATAATGTATCGGCAAATCTACCAGTTTAGGAGATCTGAAGGGAAGGGGGCATATGTCTGCTTTATCTGTCAGTTCTCTCGTGCGTATTTCGATTGCCCTGATAATTTATCGGGAAACTTCAAAGATGTCAGTTAATGACAGGATGATTTCAGTGGTGTTTGAATCAACGTCACCTCCATCCCAGAATTAACAGTGAAAAATGAATGTCTATTCATTGGTTCCAAACTCTTAAATAATTTCATTTTGAATCATGATATTTTAGATAAAACTACAAATCAGAATTTCAAATATTCTTAAGTAAGATTCACTGTTCAGTATATGAGTTACACAAGTTGTTCGTGGGATTTAATTTTACTTTTTTAGTTTTGGGGTTTTTTGTTTGTTTTGGTTTTGCTTGTTTGCTTTTTTTTTTCCTGTGGCAGTGTAAATTGTTTACATAATTTAAATGCTTCACAGGTTATTTTGTCTGATGCCAGTGCTCCTGGTGAAGGTGAACATAAAATCATGGATTACATTAGAAGACAAAGAGGTAAAATTCAAATAAATGTGAATTAACATATGGTCAGTAATTTATGTGACTTTGGATGACTAAATGTCATTTTCTTTTGTACAGCTCAACCAAACCATGACCCAAACACTCACCACTGTCTGTGTGGGGCTGATGGTGAGTTCACTTGCTAGCAATGTGTGCTTTGTGCTGTTTTGTGATGGAATTGGGCTGTAGTTTTTAGGTTTTTTACTTGTATTAGTGTAAATAATCCAGTGTATTTGTTAGTTTCTGAAAGCTCTGTATAATACATGGGGAAAGATCCAGCACTATTGGTAGCTGAATGTCTGACTTGCACTTTGTTGTACTATCCCTGTGGTTTGTGGGTAAATATATCACTGTGCTCACATTTGCTGAAAGTAGATTGTACTTTGCTTTTAAACTTTTTTCTTTTTTTCTTCCTTTTTTTTTTAAAGGCTTAATAATGTTTATCCTTCATTGTATTCTATTCTTCTCTTTTGATCGGTAGCTGATCTGATTATGCTTGGGTTGGCCACACATGAACCAAACTTCACTATAATTAGGGAAGAGTTTAAGCCGAATAAACCCAAGCCCTGTGCTCTTTGTAACCAGATGGGTCATGAGGTTAAGGATTGCCAGGGTTTGCCCAGGGAAAAACAAGGCAAGGTAAGAATTATGCTCTTTCTAGTAATTCTTTTTATCTGTCAGCTGGTTTATGTTTTAATGAGATCGAGTTGTTCTTGCTGTTGGTTTTGGCTGAAACGTAATGCAAATAATATTCTGGAATTACCTAGCTTTCCTTTTATATGAGTAAGTAAAAACATTACTTATAGCACAAAAATACTATGCCAGACCTAACGTCCTCACTTATGTTTTGTTGGTGGGATTTTTTTTTTTTTTTTCCACCAGCAAGAGAAAATATTCAGTAACTTAAGACATGCAAAGCAGCAAAATGTTTGCTTCTCATAAGGACTGGAAAAACTGTTCTTGTACCACCTCTTAACTCCTCTCAAAGGGAGCCTTTCAAATGGAGCTGGGGAAACTTCAGAGTGAGCTTGGATGTCATAAAATTCTCCCCTTTTCTTTTAGCATGACCAGTTTGCAGACAGTCTTCCTATTGCTGAGCAAGAATTCATCTTCATCCGATTATGTGTTTTGCGAGAGGTATGTTGAAGCAGATACTCTCTTCTCTCTTTTTTTATGTAAATAATGTTTTTAAACTCCATATGCAGTGTTTTCTAATGCCCTCTTACTGCTGTGTGCACGTGTTGCAGTATTTGGAAAGAGAACTCACTATGGCCAGTCTGCCCTTCACTTTTGATTTTGAAAGAAGTGTCGATGACTGGGTCTTCATGTGCTTCTTTGTGGGAAATGACTTTCTCCCTCATCTGCCATCTTTGGAGATCAGGTAGGTGGGAGTAGATTTTCTCTTTTCCTGCCTGCATACTTACTGTGGTTTGAAATAATAACAATCTCATACTTTTGTTTTCTGGTTTTTTTTTTAGGGAGGGAGCGATTGATCGCTTAGTTAACATATATAA
>JANHGN010002532.1:0-67699 GCA_024605025.1 Megaceryle maxima
CCCCCCCCACCCCCCCCCCCCCAGACCTGCATCTGTTAAAAATGTAGTGCAAAGCTCTGAAATCCACATATTTTTTAAAAGCCTGTTGCAGGAGGTTTTGTGCTTATTAAAAAATGTTTTCTGTAGCATTTTTTATATACCATAGCATTTAGGCAGGCTTGTCATGTGGGTTCACTGATCTTTGTAAGCACCTGTGCAGAATAAGGGGTGAGGATGATCAAGCAGGAGTTGTACAGAGCTTCTGTGTGTCACTGGGCTATTGATAAAACAGCAACAGCTTCTAAGCTCCAAAAGAGCAGAACTCCAGAGATTCTCTACTGTAATTTGGCAGTGGCCCAGCACTGTATCAACCTATCTCCAGAGCACTGAAGCCTGCCTGCTGCAGGGGTTCAGCTTCCTTCAGCAGAGTGCCGGTCCGTGCTGCATTTCCCTTCCAAGATTAATCCAGATGCCAAGTGACTGCAGTATGAAAACATGGGTCATAATATGCAGCCTAAAGAAATGTAATAGACCAGGTTGAATGTTCCATCTCATGTTGAAAGGCATTTCAGTTTTGACTGTAAAATTTGAGTGCTTGGACATTACTTTTACAAAAGGAAAGCAAAGCACAACAAAACATTCCCCTGCCCATTAAAGTTAATATGATTTCTGTGTATTCTTAAAGAAATTTGTCAGATTCACTGCAAATATATTTGTTAACATGAGCTATTCTTCTCTTGCTTATTAGCATGTCAAATAGCAATTAGCTCTCTTCATCTCCACTTTCTTCCTCCTCTCCTTTAAGATACACCTGCAGAAGATGATCCGTCTCCGTGTGCCCCCCAGTCTGCGCATGGACGGCAGTGTCAGAACGGCACCGAGTGCAAGGCAGGCTGGGAGGGACCTAAGCACGGCATTACGAACTTTGACAATTTTGCTTTTGCCATGCTGACAGTGTTTCAGTGTATCACGATGGAGGGCTGGACAGATGTACTGTACTGGGTACGTATCCGAAAATGATAAGCTGAAAGGCCTACTCATGTGCTATGGCTGTGCTGAAGCTTCAAGGCTTTAGCTTTCTTGCTTGTTTATATAGTGAAGGCATGATTGCTAACACGGAGCTTTAATTAACTCAGAATATTAGTGGGTAAAATGGGAGGGTTTATCTTGTGCAATCAAATGTAAATGTTAACTTTCCATTGTTATGTTAAATGTTGAGAGATAGCATGTGGCTTATTGGATGGAAGAATTGCTATATACCTTTGTTAAGCAGACTGTCATGTAAAGACCTTCTCTGCAGGAGTGAAATGTCCCATACATCTCCAGATTACTAATGTAGAAGTATTTGTGACCAATAACTGTGTGTTCTACCCATGGCATTAGCGTTACAAAGGCACTATGCTGATCAGCTCATAGGTTTTATAAGAAGGGCATCACAAATCGCTTTTCATGCCAGCACTGCTCCTGATTATGACTTTCTTCATAATAGCATTAGAATAAATTCTCGTAACTCCGATACTGGTATTGATCATGGTTACGTGTTTAACCAAAACATGATATTCTCTTTAATCTAAATGCAATCTCATCTTGTTCTTTACCTTAACTCTGAAAGTCTCAATAGCTTTAGTTTCTACCTTGTAATTCCTAAGGTGTGGGGAAATTCAGTGGCAATACAATTGTAATATAGAAATTAAAATTAGATTTAGCCTTCACCTGTAAACCAAATATAAACATGTTTCTGGATTCAATTCTTGCCTTCAACTTGTTCAGCAATATGTTACGGACCAGGAATTTAATTCACACAGAGCTCAGTACCATCTGCATAAATTTAACCTGGAGTCTGCCTAACTTTGAAGACTGGCATATTTGACACCTGGTTCTCCCAGATGCTGGAATTTGCATGATGGAATTTAACTCAAGAAGGCCCAAAGCACACAAAAGGATAATCTGGATTGAGGCAGCTTGCACTGTTAATCAACATCAGCTTCTCTCTTAAATGTGAGCCTGAAGCTGCCTTCTATCCACGAGTGAGTTAGAGTTTACAAGATATCCCTTTGAAGATTTAGTTTATCTGCAAAATATTGTCTCTATGCAGAACAGCTTGCAGTTGTCTCTTTATCCTTGTAAATTTAGATTAGAATTCTGAATCTAGCTTCCTTCTAATGCCTGAAATAAAGGGCAGAGATCAAACAACAAGGAGAGCCTGTGTCTCAGAAGAAAAAAAATAAAATAAAAAAAGGCCTTTACTTGGAAAGGATGTGTAAGATTAATAAAATAATGAAGAGGAACAGAAGTTAAGTCAGAAAAGGAATTGGGAAAAACTACTCCACAGCTCAGCTATGGCTATATATAATATACCTGTCTTTTTATCATATTTGACTCACATTCCTCCAGTCTTTTTGTGATTGAGAGGATTTATGAGTAGTTCAGGGGAAATAGGAGAGAGTAAAAGACAGCAGAAATAATAATGAAAATAGTTTTGATTGTGAATGCCATTTAGTATTGTGAAACCTATCCACAAGTTTCCATCATTTTCTCCAAAGGCGTGTGTTACGAAAGAACCTTCTAACCCTCACAGGTTTCAGTCCATGTGTCATTTGCATGACTGGATGTGAATCATTCAGAACTCATCAGTTTTCTAATAACAGAAGCCAAAAGTATATACTCACTGCTAAATGGTTTTCTATAATGACTGCTGCAGCTGGTCTGGTTTTTTTACGGCATCCCTACAGTGGCCGGGATTTTAGCTGGCTTTTGTTGGCTTCTGTTTGGTATTCAGCCAGCTTTTTTCGCTGATTTCCCGAGCTGTTCCTTTTTTCTTTAGAAACAGTATGGTGAACTGAAACCTGAAATTAATTCAGATTGATAGTCATTATTTTAGGGGAATCTGTATAGATTATGGCTTTGATTAGAACAAAAGAAATATTTGTTATTGTCTATTCCTAGACAAGCCTACAAAAGACAAGTGTTAGAATTGCAGGTCAAATTTATGTAATTGATGAGGAGGAACTTTACCCTGTAAAGAAAAAAAAAATACATCGCCATGTTGTTTAAAGGCCATGACATACAAAATTCAAGTAAAGGTCTGAACACCTCAGCTAACAGACATAGCCAGTTAAGCTGCTGTAAACAATCCTAAGAGTACTCTTGTCCCATAAGACTTTTTGCTCTGTGTTAAATTGACAGAGTGGATAGAAGTCAGCTCTGATCAGTGTTTGCCATACAGTAAAGAAGGTATCTGAGATGTGATGTGTATTTCCTTCTGCAGAGAGGTCTGTGCTACTCTGGGGGGCAGGTATTGATTGGGCAATTCCTACAGGGCACACCTATAAGAACCATTGTGGCTTTAGTATTTTTATGTAGAAACAGTTTCTAAATATTTGCACTGTAATTTCATATGTGGCTGTTTCAGACCGTATCTATTGTGGTTTATACAGCAAGCTCTTCAGTCCATGAAAAGGGCATTACAGCTTAATCTAGACACATCAAAAGGAGGAATACATTTGGATAGTAAAGAATAGAAGTGTTGCAGCATTTCATTTTCTGAGTCTGAAGGAAGAATTTTAGTAAATGGGATAGGATATAAATATTTATTGTAGACTTAGCATGAGCCACTGTTTCTTTAGTGAAGTCTGACTTTATATATAACTATTCCTTGGCCTTTGCCTTTACAGTCAGAGAAGACTGGACTTGTCATAGACAAGCCATTGAGGGCTGCATCTCAAGAGTGCAGAAATAGGAAGTTATTCTCTTCTCGGGTAGATAGCACTTTGAAAGATCTCCTGGATCCACAGTGAGATCACAGAAATTAAAATTTGTTTAATTAGGAAATAAAACTGCACTTAAATTAGAAATACAGGCTTAAAGATCCCCTCTCACCAACTACGTTCCAAGCTAGAGAGTTGGTTGTCCATTTTACGCTGAAAGGAAAGTACAGATTTAAGAACAGGATAAGAAAATGCCTGCAAATAGACAGTTTTGTGACTGAAAATCTTAGGCGATGATTTTCAGAGGTCATTCCTGAAACTTAGTGTTGTAAGCTAATGAGTTAATATTAAAAGTGCTGAGCATTCCAAGTTCAATCAGATTGTTAGGTTCTTATCTCCTCTGCAATTCAGGGTAGATACCAAGGTTTGAATCTGGGGTCCTGCTGCGGTCAATGACAAAATTACAATTAAATTCAAAAGGTCAGGATCTCCCTTTCTATTTGGTAAAATCTTGATCATGCTGTTGAGATTTCCCCACGCAGTCATATGTACAGCATGAAGACTTAGAGATGCCTAGTCAGAGCCTTGGTGTGTGTTGTGGTAGTCTTCCAAGGACATACATGTGGATGTAGGGAGTTTTCTTTGCTCCCTCCTTAAATCTGAAAATAAGAATCTGACCTAAAACTCATCAGAACAACAGATAAAGCTCTGGGCTGAATTACTTGGCTGGAAATATTTAGATAATGGAGCAATATTCTTGGCTTGAATTTTTCTATAAGTGCTTCTGAATTATATCTTCCTGTTTTCTGAAAAATGGCTTTTGAAGGGTACCTAGTCCTCTGCCTTCCTCTCAGTGGGAATAGAGGGAGCTTAGCACATTTCAGCATGTTGTCCTGAGAAATATGCTAGTAATTTCATGAAACCTACATCTGTCTTGTGCCACACTTTCCAAGGTTAAACCTGCATGTTTAAAAGTTAGAAAGCTGTATGACCTTCTATAAACCCTGGCCTCCTAATCCACATAGTAGTGCTTCAAATTTTACTTTCAGTTTCTTCTTGCTTGCTTCTTCATGCTTCCCCTCATGCCTTCTCCAGCTTTTCACCTTGGTAGCGAATCCTCTTTCATGCAGTGCTATTTCCCAGCCTGTGATCCACGTCCTCACAAAAAGATAATCAGAGACAGTAAAGAGATAAACTTTTATTCCCTAGAAGGACTTGACATCAATAAGATCAATATACTTTCCAATCTCCTCTCACTCAACAGATAAGACTCTTGAGTAGATTGGCTTCTTTTGAAATGCGAAAGAAAAATGTTAGGGAAAACAGTTTGACACTGCTACAGTGGCAGGTAAGATAATTACTTATAAGGAGCCAAAGTTTTAATGTGAAATAACTATATTGGACAGGATGAAAATCAGTGCAAAACAACCTTGTTTGACTCCTTCTTGAAGAATTGATCTTTGTTGAAGGGAGTGTTAAGTGGTTATAGGAGCACATCTCCTATACTGCCTCAGTCTTACGAGGTTTACTTTGTCCCAGTATAACTGCAAGGTGGCTTTGTCTCATATGCAATCAGTTCACAGAACCATTTGAGTAGACAGGCACCTCTTATGATATGTCACATCATATTTTTTCCTATACATTGTAGAAAGATTGAGTTTATTATTCTCAAAACTATCCTTAATGTCTGATCGGCCAGCATTAGCACCTCACTCCCTTGTGTAGACACCGAGTCACATTTCTGAAGACCTCTCAGTCTTGGAAACTTCCAGCAGCAGATGCAAATCCAAATTGAGTCATTTGATATTTTATAATCAGTCTTTGCTGCAGTCCCTTATTTCTTATTGTCTGGTTGTCTATGGAGGAAAATTAATCCCTGTGCAGTTTTTAACATCCTGTTTAAGTATTTGTAGGCATTTGTTGTCTTTCCTTTATCTATTTCTAATCTGAGCAGATTTTCTTTCAACCTTTCCTAATGGGGCTATTTTTCAATTATTTTTCATCAGTTTGTTACTATCTTTCAGGGGAAGCTTCGCTTCTGAGTTAAATACAATTTGGACAGTGCTCTGTCTCTCAAAAGTCTTTCATCTTTATGTGAAATGTGCTTTCTGCATCTGAAGCCCTGTGACACTGCATGCAAAGCTGCCCACTGCGGCCTCAGTTTTATGTGCCTGGTCTCTCCATTCTCCTGCATCTAAGCAATTGTATATGTAAATGAAAACAGAGTGCAGAGCAAGTGCAAAATGCAACCATAAATTGTTTCATTGGGCTATTCACACTGCTGGATAGTGGAGAACCTGGTCCAGAGATTTTCTGCATAGAGCTTGAATTCTAAGTTTGAGTAATTAATTCTATTTGATCTGCTTGATGCTTTTTAATAATGAGCAGCCTTGAGCCTGCCATCACTTTTGGAGTATTGGCTTTGTCCCACATCATTTGAACAACACTTCAGAATACTTGGTTGAGTCTCTGAAAATAATATGCAGTGCCTCCAGGGACAGTTCACCTCAAGTCTCTAAAGAGAGTGGTGTTATTATAATGCCAGGTTCTGGATGAGATCCAGGGCACTAACGTCTTCCTGGAAGAGATGCCTGAGCTGGCATGAAATAGGCTGACTCCCTGAAATTTAACTGAACAAGCCTTGGTAGGGTTGTTCAGCCTCTAAGAAAACAAGCAAACAACCAAACCAAACCAAACCAAAACAAGTTTTTGTAGTCTAAAACAGTGCAGTAGAGCCACCACAATGTAGTGAGAGCCACAGTGTAGTGAATCAGTGGAAGCATTCAGAAGCATCACATCCCCAAGGACAACAGAGTAGCATATATAAGTGCAGTGGGTTAAACAGGCTGTTCTGGAAGATCCTTCCATCTCTGAATCTGACAGATCATACTTCCAAGAGTCACTAAATGAGCTCAAAACTGGAGTTTACAGTCACTTTTACAATTCCCATTGTGAAATCAAGCCAGAACAAACTGGACAACAAATATAATTTACTTAGGTGACAGCACTGACACATCTTGTGAGCTTTTCTCATCTTCCCCACCCCCATCTGTTGCAGCCAGTGAGGAAGATGATGTGAGGAATATAGAGATATTGCCACAAAGTGGAAGACATTAAACGCATAGCCACAACCCCCAATTTTCACCAGCTGTGTTTTTCCTTCTAACCCTTTATTCTTGCAGCACTTAGGCTTGAATTAGTAAGGCTTTCCACACAGGCAAATGATCTGATTCTAAGAATATATCTGTCTATGTGTTTCCATGGTGTTTATTCCCTATCCACCCCTACCCCTCCAAGAAAATGCTGGGTTTTTATTGTTGTGGGGTTGAGGTTTTATAATCTTCTTTTTAGCAGGGTTTTGCATGGATATGAAAAATTTACAAAGAATAAGCATGCAAGTATGAGCAAGCCCCCTGTGATTGCAGAGGTTGTTTCATCTCCATCTGCTGTAACTGTGATGGGTAAGGGGAGAGGGACCATAGTTCAGAGCACTGAAGGGCCACAGCAATAATGCACTGAAAAAGCAGTGTCCACACTTAATTTACAGGAATGTTGATCTAAATCTGTTTTCCTTGTTCTCATGTACAATTGTACATGCAACTATCGTGGTTGCCTGTACTGCTGCCCTGAAAGTGAGTAGCAGCAGTGACTTGCTGGTTGCCAGCTGCCACAAAAACCTGCTACTAAACATTTATTTCAATGCAAAATAGGCGCTTACTGTGTGAAATAAAGTTTCCATGAGCCCTTCAGGCCTCAACTTTGGAACTCTCAGTCCTCTATATAGAAAAAAACTCTCCCTTAAAAATAAGTTTCTTCGGGTTGGTTATGGGGAGGTGTTAATGGAGACCCTCTGCCCAGTGCTCCTGCGTAGGAAGGACCTCTTTAATAGCCCTATCTTCCTGTTGCCCTTTCTCTTTTCTTTCTTCTTTTGTTCTTCCTTAGACTGTTTCCTAATCGCTGCTGTCTAATCACCACAGAGACCTTTCTTGTCTTCGATCTTTTATCTTTTATCCCAGAGCTATAAAATTAAGAGCTAAGCTACTGGAACACTTATATATGAGTTAGGATTTTGAGTGCCTCTGTTTGTGGGTGCACTGCTTGGGACCTACTACCAGTTTTTCAAAAACTGATGATCGTTGCCTTCTGAAACAATCATCCTCATAGTTGCTAAATTTGGGCCCATATCCACTAGATAAATTCACAAATAACAGCCTTTAGTTTGTTATCTAGACCCTGAGAAAGATGACGACTGGGGAATATGCCCAAGGTCAGAATACAAGTGGTGGGTCTAGAATCAACTATTTATAAAACTCATGTTTATTTTGAGTTTAATTTGTTTCCACATCTTGTTTTCAAGGCAAAGGGCAATACAAGTAAACCCTCAGGAGCCTTACTGTGAATAAGTCTTTCCTGCCTGAATTGGTCCACTAATACTGGCTTTATTCATTGATTTCAGTGGGATTCCTGCCTGAGCAGAGCTTGATGGCTCAGTATGGTGGGGGCTCATACGACTGTAAGCATAGAGTTTAGCTGCATCCATGGCCTCCTCTAGAACTGTCTCCTAACTCCAATCCTCTGAACTGCACCCAAATTGGAGGTCTAAAAACAATATTGGACACATCTCCCTAAAGATACAAAGGGACTAGAAGTAGAAAATGAAGGATTTGAAACCTAATCAGAAGGATATTTACCACAGAACATCCACACTGAGGATTTTTAAAGCATATCTAGAAGAAATCAGTCCCGGACATCGTGTGGATCTTGCGTACTTGGTGTTGCTGATAAGAATCACAAGAAAAAGAGAAGGGGCAGTCTTGTCTGATGAAAATGCAGCTGCATCTCATTCAGGCTCTTTGATAGTTGTTTCTCTAGTGATCATCTAGTGGCTATACAACATTTGTGTGTGGCTAGTGTGTCTGTCAGATGAAGGTTTATTATCTGTGTGCTATGAGTTATAGATAGTTTAATTGAGAATTTTGGGTGTGATTTCACAACTGAAAGCTGGATTCATCATATAAAACATAGAATGGATTTCTAGGAATATCATAGGTTGGGAATTGGCAACAAAGGAAACTGGGATATACTGATCAACTGCAAAAAAAGAATTGACAGTCATGCCTCCACTTGTTAAAGGTAATGATTATCTGCAGCTTACAGTACTGTTTTTCATTAACTTCAAGGACTTAATTGACTATGTAAATCAATGAACAATATGTACTTGTGTATTCCTGTGCATGCAGCAATCAGTACTGTTCGGATATACCTGTGTTAGAATTTTATACCAGTCTGCACTAAGATAAATAGAAGCAGTTATAAAATAGCAATACAGTAAAACAGGCAGAAAATCCTTTCTGGATAATCGCCCGTGCAAATGTAAATACAAAATAAACAGAGGCAGGAAGGGATAGCCCAGAATTCTAAAATGAAATAATATCTTTAGATTTGGAAACCCACCATCCAAGGGGTATTTTCATGCTTGAAATCAGCATTTTATTCTTTTGGACTAAATTTCCAAAGCCTTTAGAAGATGAAAAGGTTTTTAAATAGCTGAGTAGCAGTAAGAGATGGAACTGCTGCAGTAGCTCTAATGAAAAAACTGTCAGCCCTGTGGCTAAATAGCCTTTGGGCTTTTGGATTACTTTTTCAAAGATCAGTCTTTTCCTTTTAAAGGGAAAAAGAGCTATACACACTTACGTGGGAACAAGGCAACTCACATAAAGCCCTGTGACTTTTACCTCCAGAGGCCTGAATTAAAATCCTGATTAAGTCACACAAGTCCAAATAATTTTTGGAGGTCACTATACAGCATTCCTGCAGATTGCATATTCACCCAACAAGCCAACCTACTCATGTAATCCATCACAAGAGGGAATGGAGAGCCTTAATGGGTGCTGTTGCCGATAAAGGGACCTGACTTTGGCAGAACACTGCAGATGGATCAATGCCATGAATCTCTTCTAAGTAGATCTACCATTCAGGAGCCAAGAAGAGGAGTGTAAGAAGACAAAGGTAATGTCACTGTTGATGTTAGCTGTTGAGTAGAGAAGAGGTAGGGAAAATGGTCTGTCAGACATCTATACCAGCAAGCAGAATGGATCAAGAGTGAGGGCTTGGCATACTAGACTCCAGGCTATGTTTGGGAAAGTCCTGGAGACCTCTCAGTCTGGGCTTAGTGTCTTAAAGAGCTCTGACCAGGTCAGTATATAGTCTGTTCTTTCTCAACTGGTCTGTATGACACAGTCAGCCTCAAAGCAGACAGAGAATGACATGACTGAGAAAAAAAGAAAACAACAACTTTTGAAGGAATAGTTTACATCCTCGAAGTGTAAAAGTTCCATCATGTTCTAGAATGTGAGTTCCTTTATCACTTGGCAGTAAATGAGTTTCAATATTTCACTTTTGGGTAACATGTTCTATGCTGAACTGAATTGAAATACATTTAATTTTTTTTTTCTCTTTTACGCATTAAACTTGGAGAAAGAGAGTGAGGTGGCAAAACAGCAGGCTTATTGGAGCTCAGAATTTCTTTGATGTAAGGAATTCTCACTGTGTAACTAATGTTTTCAGTGGGAGTTCAGAAACTCTGTATTGCCAAACATGCCCCAGAGGTATGTAGCCCCCTCTGAATTTCACAGAAAAAAGAGAGAAGACCCACAAGAAAGCACAAAAAGTGCAGGTGGGATCAGAGTAGGTGTAAACGCTATCTTCCTGATTCTGTTTTCCCTCCCCTAGTATAGTTGACTGTAGAAATTTCCCAATGGTATTTGCACTAACAAAATTTAATATACTGAGATTTTGATGGCAAAATCCACTTTTGAGATAGTTGATTTGCCATGGTAATCCATGTCCCTTTGGAACACTGTTAGTGCTAATGAATGTTGCAACTTTGTGAAAACAAAACCTAACAACACTGCTGATTTCTATAAATCAAGGGAGAACCTAACATTTTTCCTCTATTTTGAAATGAAAAGCATGAAGTGAAATGCCAGTGGCCTTTGCCGTCAGTTGAAGTGGTACAGAAAATTCATATGAAGGCTGTTTAAAATTACAGGTTTAGTTGAGACAGTAGTAAACACACCCAAGTCAATATTGCCCTCCTTACCTCTCCAGCAAGCACGGACAACAGTGCCATAGAAGTATGGGATCAGTAAATGTTTTCAACAGAAATAGCTTGCAGTGGAAAAGCAGTTCAGCTCAATCATTGTGTGCCACAGACATTTTGACTTGCTGGTATCTGAATGGAAGTTTTAATTCTCTTACCACTCTTGGACAGAGACCTTATACTTCCCATAATACCTTGGTCTGTTGAAGAGCAGCTGACAGCAAAAACAATGTGCACCCAAACCAAAAACTGCTGAAATATGAATATAGAACTTTACCAAAGAATGCAATAATGTTGTGGAGTCCAGTAGTTTTATACCAGGGGCTAAAAAAATGCAGTGGAAGGATTCAGTGTCAGCATAGAGTATCAGTAATCCAGGGCGAGGTGGTTGAAAGTTGGGTTTTTTTTTTTCATATATCTCAGACTTTATATTGTCTTTCCCAGCTGAGAAAGTGCCCATGTCTTTGAAAAGGTGGGACCAGTATTTAATGAGTGATGAAAATATGACTCAGTGCTGTTACAAAGAAATAGCTTGGCAAATTCTACTGGTAGCAATGCATTTCTCATATACTGTTTGTAACAAAAAGCAAATACAATTTGCTTCACATTTTCTCTGTGCTCTTCATTAAAGGGAGTTCATATAACAGCAAAACAGCATTTCACTGTGTGTAATTTCAGAGAAGCTCAAACACTTATTTTACATGTTTTCACTCTGCCATCAAGCAGTTGACATGGTTATAAGGCAGTGCTTCTAGATCTCTGCTCTAGCCTCATTCTTGCACAAGTTGCAGCAGCCTGGTAAGGCTCTTCTGCAGGACTCCTGCATTTACACAATCTCCTCAAGAAGTTCAAGCCACTGAAGGTGTATCTTTTGCAGGAGCGTGTGCTCTCATGACTTTGAGGTAGAGCCCAGCACTGTGCTTTCACTTGTCCTCTCTATAGTGCTGTGTGGTAAGCTTGTTCAGTTATGGAGACCACCCTCTTGTCAGGGACATCAGGCAGCATAGCAATGAACTATAGCAATACCTAAAGTTTTTCTAAACTAAACCAGGGATTACTGTTCACCTGGATCAGAGCATGTGTACTTGGGTGAGGACATCTTCAGCAGATTCAATATAGTCTTTGTTGGCAGGGGTCAAGAAGTAACCTCTGCAGGCTCCATCTTCTCAGATCTCTCTGCCCCTTTCCCCTTCTTTCTTCTGCATTCATCTTCCATTGCTGCAGTTTTTTTGATTCTTTCTCAAGGGTCCTCTTGTAAATAAATCTCTTCCCTTGATGTTTCTGTTGTCCTCATCTATGCAATCCTTTCTCAGTTAATGGCTCCATTTAGCTCCTGCAGAGAGTTCTATACAAATTGCCAATATTTCTAGCTCACAGTGGAATTTTAATTTGCTCTTTCCATCACTACAGAGCACACAGAACAACTGGGGAACCAAGGTACACATAGGAGTCTTATTAGTCTTCCCACTGCCCACATATGATGAATCTTGCCTACATTATTTGCTTTTATCTTATAGTGACCATATGTATAGCAGAATAACCTGTTGGGAGCATTCTCTGCAACTGAGCTTAAAATTTTACTTCTTTTAATACTTCAAAATAAATGTGATTGTCAAAACAAATCATTTTTAATGGGAGTAACTGATCTAGTGCTGCTCTTTCTTTTTGCATATCATCAGTTCAGACTGAAGCTGGATTGAACTCTCTAGTCTCTCCTTTGCATCCATCTAATAGCTACAAAATAGAGTATTTCAGAGCAGTTGTAAGGTACAACTGTGGTTTGGAGGTCCTTTAAGACTATCAGGATGTTGATGCTTAGAAAGAAATTCTACCCAGAATAAGAGCAAAGGCTTCTAGAGTCCTTTGTTTATATTTTAAGCCATTCAGAAGAAATTTTATTCTATTGTTCCTAAGTCCACAAATCTAGTTTTTTATATTTTTTTCTTTCTACAAGGTTTGGAGTTCTGTATTTTTTTTTACCCCTATCTCTCTCCTTTTGCCTTGAGACCTTAAATTCCTGCTCTTTATCACCCGTCTTAAAGACTCAGAAAGGCTAAAATACTATTTCAGGTTGACAAGATACATGATAATGCTTCTCAAGATGCACTAGAATGTTTACATTGAAATGCTTAAATCTTTTTGTAATTTTTTTAGTCACTATGTACATTAAGCTTCTAATTTTTCTCAGGGAATTTCAGAAAATGAGCCTCTTATCATATATTTCTTGCAATCCTTTGTCCTGCCCCATTCAAGTGAAGAATTTATTTATATCAGTTAATTCCTGCTGGTAACAATAATATTGATGCTTGGCTTCAGTGGAGTTATTCAAATGCTTTAAATTATTCACACACATGAGTACTGGGTTAGCAAACAACCAAGGAAAGACAACTAAATAGATTTTAAAGATCGAAGGATCTGCAAGGTGGATTCTTCATTCTTTGGATAATAATGCACTAAGTCTAAATCCAACTTTAAGGATGTGTGATGGGTAATAGGAAATACAATCATTTACTTGCTCCTTCTGCAAATGGTGAAGTTGGATACACGTTGTGTAAAACTTCTTTGAGGTGTATATGGAGACCAGACAGGAATTTCTCAAGTAAAAATGTGCTTTTTTTCATGTCTTTATGGACATGACATGCGGCAGCCTCACACTATTCTAGGTCCAAACAAATCAGCAGATTCAGGAGGTGTAGGATTTCAGTGCTGAAGGAGCAGTCCCATGGCTTGTCCCACAGGTTGGAAAAAGTGCTTATGGAACTTAAAATATAAAGAAAGCCAATCTTAGTACTGTGTCTCTTTTTACAGTACCTTTAGTTCTGTGTCACCTCCTTGAAGTTGACTGAAGTCTTTCTGGGGCTTTTTTTAAGCACTTAAGAGTTCTATTTAGTTAGAAATTGTGAATAATGATGAGTTATTTCTTTGTTAGAAACAATATTAAGAGTAGTGGTGCAAAAAGCATAATTAATATATTTATCACAAGGATTGCATGAAAAAAAAAAAACCCAACAGTATAACATAAGGAATGTACTGTTTAGAGATCAGAGAAAAATAGAATGAGCAGGATTTGTTACCAGAACTAACCAACAATACTAAAACTTTGCATATTTAGGGGTTGGTTTATTTGTCACATCCTCAATAGTCACGGTCCAAGTACCTACCCATGAGTTAAGTCCATGACTGCCAAAGAGACGGTTGTCAGATGTCTTGGATCTCTGATGAGAAGTTGAGAGAAAGGATGGAGTCAAACTTTCACATCACAAGTCCTCTGACTGCTAGCAAGAGCTTTCAAGGCAAAGACTGCAAGTACTGCAGAGCCAAGATAGTCTTAAGCCCAAATCAGCTCTGCAGTTGAGAAGTTAACCAGAAGAGAATGATTCATTGAACAAATAGTTTCTTTTGTGTTTGCAGAGCAGCCTCAAAAATCATGCCATTGCCAGTTATATTTATTAGTTGGATGTTCTCAGGAACTCCCAGCAATATCCTTTTTCTCATTTGGGATGAATATTTTGCTCCTCAGATATTTCTGTTGATGTAATATATCTAGCATGAGGAAAGGTGGAAAAATGAATCTTTCAAAGTTTTGCTTCTTCACTGGACAAATTTATCCAGACACTTTCTGGGAAATTCATCCCATCTTAGTTACTTCTGAAGGGTTACACTGAGCTTATCAGACCTTTTTTGTTCCTTTGGCTGTATGATTGCGAAGCATTTTAGTCAGTCTGTGATGTTTCAGAAACAAAGCAAAGCTTCACTATTGTGAAAGCAGCACAAAGATATAATGGAAGTAAACAAAATCATAGAAGAGTATGAGTACTTTCCTTTCTAGACCATGTAGCCCTTACCTGAGATGTAGCATTTACTGACAGTCTACAATTAATAAATAAGATTTTTTTTTTTTTTTTGATCTTTAAACACAGCCATAGCTATGAAGGGTGAAGTTCCATCCTCTGTTTATTTTAATTGGTTTTGTACTCAAGTTCTGAGTAAAAAATTTGGGGGGAAATATTTTGCCCTCACAGTGCAAAACAGTGCATCATCCTATAAAAGTGTTTCTAGTGTTCAAAGCAGAGTTTAAAGTTATAGTTCCATGAGCATATGTGTGAATTAAATGCATTCACCCAAACATTTGTGGGAAGGGAAGGGGGAGTGGAAAAGGAACATTTATATTTTAATCCAAGCCTCTTTACTTCATAGTTTGTCAGTGATAAATATCTAAATCTCACATTAATATATGCATGGCCTGTTATATATCACCTAAGCCAGGCCTGCCAGTAGGCTGTCATTTGATCTAAGCTGAGGAAATCACTTCTATGCATCCTTAAAGTTATGAAGGTACTTAAGTACTTTTCCTGAAAAAAAAGATGGCTTTCAAAATGAAGGCTTCAAGCGGGAAGATATACTCAGCAACAATTGTTATCTCTTCTTTCTGCTGTCTCCTGCTCCTACTATTCTTCAATTTTATATCATTAAGAAGAAAGACTTGGTTTCAGCTAGACATCTTGCTACTGGCCACAACAATTACATTTGGCTAGACTGTTTTCTGAGGCAGTGAATTCCACAGACAGGCTGCATAAAATAACATTTCTACACAAAATTTCCAAATTTACTGCCCTTTAATTTTATTGAGTACTCGGATCCTCTTGATTAATATTACTCTGTGAAAGGCTATACACTTCATTGTAGAATGCTTGAAGGACTTGTATTTTGAAAAGGCCATCACAACATTCTGTAGTTAATAGAAATTGATTAGCAATTTATTCAATAAATAGAAGCCTAGCCCTGCTCTTCTAACAAACTTCCTTTCCCTTAAGCAACAGGTCTCCCATATTGTGTGCTGAACAACACAGACTTCATTATTTTTATTCAGCTTGCTGCTTTCCAGGGGCAGCTGCCCTTCTATGATGGATTAAACTTTTCCTGTAACTTTCAGTTATTTTTGAAAGATGTTTGGCACGAAGTGTCAGGGTGTGGGTGTGTGAATTGTAAAGTCAGTGGAATTTAGTGAATTGTGTCTACCCTCCCATTAAGTGACTGAAAGATCTCCACTATGTGCTTGGTGATGCTCGACCGTTATGCTAATAAGTAATATATGACCCCAATGTTATCTTTGAACTAAGATGCCTGTGTAATGAATGAGATGATTGCAAAATGTGCCAGACTCTTATCCCTGGGCAGGGGGAGGGAAGGGAATAGTTCTCTAAACAAGTAAAGCATGCATATCTCCTGTGGCTTTACCAATAAGGCTTCACCTATGTCTACCAAAGAACTAGAAGACATAGGCACAAAGGTCTATTTATAGAGATAAATAGACTTTTATTCCTTGGCCCCTACTGAAAAAGCTGGTTATAATTGTGATCAGAAAACTACAGAATTAAGAATCCCAGTGTTGTTTCTAGGAGTTTAACTGTATCATTGAGGAAAAAAAGCTTTCAGATGGATGTTGGAATGCTATAGTCATGACTAAGGACACTTACGAAAGGAAGAGCTCTTCCCCAGTACCCAAGGTCCATCAGAACTCAGATATGCTGAAATACCCTCTTTTCATTGTGAGTGGTTTGACAGTACCCAGTGAGGCAAGGTAGTATCCCACTTTGCAGATTGGAAAGCTGAGGCGTGATGAGCCAAAATGATGTCCCCACCACACCAGAGAGGGTATGCAGCAAACCATGAAAAGGAATCCACGATCTTTATGTCTGAGGTGTCACAGAGATGATGCTTTAATATTCAGAAATGTACCAAATTTCTCACTGTTGACAATAGTGAGATGTGAGTGTTGAGATGTGAACGTTCAGGTGCTTTGACTCAGAAAGTGCAATTGTTTCTATAACTGACAATCTGCAGATTCTTAGCAATGCTGTGCTTCCAGCTGACATAACACGGGCTTCAGTTGACAGCAGGTTGCAATGACCTTGACTTCTGTAGCTGAAGTAGTGTAATTCAGACCTACAATGGCTAATAATCTTCAGAACTGTAAATGTAGATGATGATCCACCTTTTCTGTTGAGATTCTTATGGTTCTTAGGAAATACTCGGGGAGAAGTGCACTCAGTGACCAGAGAGCTGAACAGTTTGTTGGGAGTTGTATCATTCTAGTAAGGTAGCCTATACCTAAACCTTTTTCTGTTCACTGTAGACAACAGTACAAAATATGTTTTGCAGACCTTGTTTTCTGCGCTCAGTAGTGGGTAAATGGTAACACTCCTGATCTTGTCATGACCCTCTGCAGCTTCTCCTCTTCAATAGCAAGCATAATTAGGAAAAATTAGCTCTTACCACCAAAATTACGCTTGCAGTGAAAACCTCCAGCTGCAGTCAACAGGACATGTGTATGCACACACATGATTAATAGCTACATATTCATAGAATGATGATAAGTTTCCAGGAAACAGTTTCACTCAAACACAGGTGCAAGGTTTTTACTGATAACTGTATGGAAGCATTTTTCAGGTGAGGACAGTCCATCCTGGATTTCTAGGATACTTCCATTTTGGAAGAAGCATTTCCAGATATTTGGAAGGATACAGTCTTAGCCAAGAACTTAATGTTTCTTAAATGTTGATACATTGCTGTTACTGTCTTTGGATAAGTGTATTTCTTCTTTTTTCTCCCCACCTTCTGCCGAGCAGCCTGTATCTGCATTTCTCCTGCAGATGTTTTTCAAGAGCAAATAGTAGACAGTGTACTGTCTCCTTCTTTAAGGGCTTTTTAAACATAATTTACCAAATACCTAGTGTTATATCAACATACAGCAAACCTTCTTGTCAACTGTGGCTCAGTTCCACAATGTATGGAATAATCTCACCTTCTACTGAAGAAAATGGGACGTGAAATCACCAAGCATATGGAGTCCATCAACAGAGAGACACTAAGCTATCTGCCCAATAATGATGGTTTCTCTACACTTGAGAAGCTATCTGCACCTCTGACTCTTAGCTTCTCTGTTACATATGTATATGACCAGGCAATGAAAAGGAGATGAAAAGCTGACCTCCTAAATGTTGTCTGAGAAGACAACAGTTTGACTATTGTCTGACAAACAACAATTTGTCTGTCAAATGCTTTGTTGTACCAGAATGCAGATCTAGTTTTGGGGACTAATAGATAAATACCATACAGCTGAGGCTTTTTATCAATATCTATCATAATTAGAGGGAGTCATCATTGTGCCTGCACTGGTAAATTCTTTGAGCAGTTTTTCAAAGTCATCCCTACTTGTTTCTGCAGTTCACTTTATATAGATAGTGGTGGGTTTTTGTAGAAGAGAGAGGCTTTTAAGTCTCATTTCTTTACTTAATTCCGGTTTGGGCAGTTACATATTGCCTGCCTGATTTCTCACTGTGATTTCAGATGAATATTTGGTTCTATCTTTATATACCATGATGTTTTGTTTTCTTTAAAGCACTGATGTGTTTCACGCCAGAGGTATCTGCTTTTTGGTCATGTAGATGCAATGTGGCTTGCAAACATAAAGAACAGTTAGTATTATTTATAAACTAGCTGAACAATTCTACAAAAATATTAAAAGGGAAGTTGGTTATTATGCTTAGGGAATGTTAGATGTTCAGGTACTCTATTCTGGCCACCAAGTGTATTAATCCTGTGAGGAAGGAGCTAATGAACTGTTTTCACAGAGGCAGATTTTGAGCTTATTTTTTAATGAGTCTACTTCAGTTCATTTTGCAGATGAAGAAGCCCTGAGATAGAGTTCTGGATTGGCCCATTGGCCATGGACTACTGCCAGAGAAGGACTTTAGTAACTGTATTTTGAAAGATAAAATTATAATGAACTTTCATCCACAAAGAACTGATTATATTAGTGTTACTCTCCTGCCTTGTCATACTGAAGGTCTGAAATTCCTTTTCTGAGTTGTTATGAATCTTGAGTCAGAATGCCTGCCCTGAAGTGTGTCTCAGTGCCCATGTATGGAAGAATATTTCTTCTGTGATCACAACAAATGCTTAGGTTGCAAAGGAGAGAGCGTTTTCCTGGAAGGCAAGGACAACATATGATAAAATTTTCAAAAAGCATGGAAAACAAAGGAACCTAGGCTGCTTTAGGCATTTGGGTACTTTCAAGTCTGCAATTTACGTTTGTAAATCATTTTAGCGCTTCTGAAAAAGTTAACCACCATCTGTTTCTTTAATGATGCTATGTCTGGCTCAGAAGATAAGTGTTTATGAAAAGTAAAGAAGAAGAGATTATGATATTTTTGATACCATCATGAAAGTGAGATTCTGTTAAGGTATCTGGCAACTTTCCAAAATTTTGAACTTTGAAAGAGACTTCATGTTAAAATAGAGTCTATGAACTAGATGCTTTTAGAATATATACAATATCTTCTTTTGTGCTAGAGTGGCTCTATACATAACACAGGTTCTGGTACTAAACAGTACTGCCTGCTTCATTTGCAGATGCTCACAGTAGCATGAAAGCCAGACATATCATGTCAATGACATGACAGTTCACGTCATTCAGTTTACAGTCTGAAATTCTCTGAGTATTCAGTTGTGTAGGAATCACATTTTGAAGGAGAGATTCATCCTTCAAGGAGAGAAAGAAAATTTGTGAGAAGGCTTTAAAGAACACTTGACCAGGTCAGAATATGGTGGACCTTGAAAGGGCCTTCCTCAGAAGCGTACAGCTGCTGCCCTCACTGTGGTAAACTCCAAAGATTACCAGAGCACTGCCAGGGAAAGATCAGTATTTGCCCACACTTACCACATGCTTCTTTCTGAGGTATGTGTACCTGTGCTACGTGTGGGAAGTAAACATGATCTGACAACACACTGTGGTAATGTTTAGCAAAAACTAGCAATATTTTCACTGGTAGTCATATATATATGTGCAGTGCTCATCAGCTTTGATCATCTGAAGAAGTACCACTATGGCACATTGTTATATCTCAGCCTATATTAATCACTGCCTGGAAGGGAACAGCTAGAGAATAAAAAAAGACAATCAAAGGAGCGGTCACATCAGAGAGAACATACAGAAACACTTGCTGTGATTATGTGTAAACCAACCACAGGCTCCATTTACAAACCTTTCCATCTGTTCCTTTGCCTAAACATTTCTGCTTTCCCTCTCTGTCTTCTAACTTTCCTTCGTCTTTCCAGATGCAGGACGCTATGGGCTATGAGTTACCATGGGTGTATTTTGTCAGTCTGGTCATCTTTGGATCCTTTTTCGTTCTAAATCTGGTTCTTGGTGTGTTGAGCGGGTAAGCTGACAGTTTTGGTGTCCTTTTCCAATGCTACAGGGCAAGACTCCATAATAAGGGTTCTTCCCTGTCACCAAGCTTCTTTCAGAGGGATTAAAAATCTGAATCCGAGGAAGCTTCCCATCAGCTCTCAAATATTTTGACAAAATATTCAAACACTGCAAATAATAATACAGGTCACAAAAGAGGTGGTGTTCTCTGACACAGAAATTCAACCTCAGGGCATTAAAAATTGCTGCTGTCAAGCTGTCATAAATTTCCAGAAAACTGGCTATTGAAAATCTTGCTGCTGGTGACTTGGGATCTCTTTGGCTGGAGCCTTGCAGTGCTCAGAATCTGAGCTTGTCTCACTAATTATCATTCCACTCTTCCAGGTCAATGATGCCATAGGAAGGGACTGGCCCTGGATCTATTTTGTTACACTAATCATCATAGGGTCATTTTTTGTACTTAACTTGGTTCTCGGTGTACTTAGCGGGTAAGCAGTACCAGGAAAATGTTTTATTATTGTTTATTTTTTAAAATTTGTATTTCTATTCCTACTCTCTGGTTACCAAAACAATGGGCAGTGGTGGGTTGATCTCAGGTACCTTTGTAGAAGGCTGAGGTTATAGCTCTGCCTACAGCAAGAAATGGCATTCTTAATGGTATGGAAGGAGTCCTTTGACTAAATCAAAGGGATACAAGACAACTCTTTCCCTCTAACATATTCCTCTACCTAAAATCTCTACCTGTACTATATGGGAAGAGGACAATGCTATGCTCCCCTGTGGGTGAAGCATACCATCCACATAGAAGAAGGAGATTATAGTAAAATTTCTGGAAGAGTCAGTGGGACTGAAGGAGGAATGAGAGCACGAGATGAAACCCTTTACATTTGCGCGATGAGACTCCTGCCAAATTATGTCTTATCACATGAGCAATTTTCACATTGCTTAGCATCTCTAAAGCACAGCCTAGTGGGAGACTGGAGAGTGTCCTGAGCACATTTCTTCTTCAGTAAGCGCATCTTCTCTATTGTGTGGATTACAAGCCTGGCATGATGAAGGGAGAAAAGATCATTTCCCTCTGACCTTTTGTAAGGGTGAACAGAGAAGCAGGATAATTCCTTCTATTGTTTAAGCATTCCTAAGACATCTAGGCATTTAGTTGTCTTTCACTTCTGCAGGATAACCCTCACTGTAAAGCATCATTTTAGTAGCTTTGATTAAAAACAATTGAGATTGTCCCCAGTAGTCAAGAACTTTACTGCCCCTGGGGAGCCACATAATTAGAGGAATCAAGCCAGCAAACATTCCTCACAAGTTTTTTTTTTTAAAAAGATCTCCTACAATTGGGCTTCTAATTCCATATTTGGGCATGACTGGGTACGTCCAGCCATTTTATGTACATGGAAAAATATGGTCTGAGGACTTTTCCGTGTCCTCTTTTCCTTTTTGTTTTTTTAAACATCCTGCCTCCTTTCATGAGCTCTAAATGAATTTGGTCAGAGCCTGTACCTGTTGCCTGAGAGGGCAACCCTGAAGTCCCCCATCCTTTGATCATAAGAGAGGGAAAATGATCTCCAAGCAGGAGAGAGGACTTGATGCCTCACAGAAATTTATGTCCGTGGTACTTGGGCCAATAACATAGGAAGGGCATTAGTAGGACCGGAGAAGAAGATCCACCATTGGCCATCCTGCAAAGAGACGGGTAATAGCAGATCTACAGGAGGTATTACTACTATCTTCATTACTCCATTGAAGGAGACATGCTGCTAAGACAGCTGCTGCAGAGAGAAAGGTTTCCAAGAAGTAATGAGAGTGGGAAAAAATCCCCAGTACTGAAGTGTCAGGCAATAGTCTGTGTTTGGATATCTGGAGAGTGATACTTTGGGTATAATTTAAAAATGCAAGCTCCTTGTTTCTTCAGGTGGATGCTCTGATCAGCAGGTAAGGATGTTAACAATAGTGGAGGGTGATGACCAGTTGACAGAGGGAAAGTGATCTATTGTATCAGAGGTGCACTCAAGGACCATGTAGGGCAGTGGTTAAAGATTATATAGTCTGATTGGAAAACAGTGCCTGTGAGCCCAGCCCTGAGGAGTGCATACTGTTGAAGCACTGCTGATTCAGTTTACCTACACTTGGATTTATGTCTGTACATAATAAAAACTGAATTTCCTCTCTCTCATCTTTTAACTCAAGAAAATGTTTGGGGACCTAGATCTTCCACCTCCTGACATAGTACAGCTAGACCACCCCAATTAGTGGCAAGAGATGGAAACAGTCTGTAGAGAGAGCTGAAATCAAAAGTACACCTTGTTTGAGTTGTGAGTCACTCTCTCTGGCTATGTTCACAGCGTTATGACAGCTGCACTGTTTCTGCAAAATCTTTTCCCACTGGAGAAAAGTAAAAAGAAACTTAAGAATTTGCATCCATGAAAAAACACAGAAATCACAGGAGATATGTTCCAAATTTGTGGGGGGGGCTAACTAAGCAGGTATTAAACGATAAACTTTCTAAAGTAGTTCTAAATTCTGCTGAGTTGCTAAGTGTCTTCAGATTCAGCTTTTTTTAATTTCTTTTTTTTTTTAGAGACTCTCTTTTGCTGTTTAGTCTAGTCTGTATCGATGATCCACCTGTCTGTTCTATGTAGATAAAAGCAACATTCCCGAGCATCTTTGTTTCATTCTGGGTATCTGGTTTCTTCCCATTTATCTATTTCAGGAACTTCACCAAGCGTATCGTGTAGGTAGACTTTGTCAATGACAGATTAGCTTAGGTTTTTAATCACTTCTGAATACATAAGTGTAATTAATTGTACTCACAAAGACACCTTGATTGCACCTGCAAAATCAAATGATGAGTTCTGCTCTGCCTAAAGAGCTCATTTGTAATCTGTTTTTCCTCAAGTATGTCATCCATTCATGGTCCTTCTGGTGAATTTACTAGTCACGTGCTAAGCTAAGTAGCATGACAGAGTATTCATGTGTAGAGCTAAAACCCTCTTCCTATCTTGACTGCGCACAATGTAAAATCAATGTATTCCAAAGAAGATATCCAGTCAGCAGATCACACAGTAGAACTTCTCAAGCCCGGGCAAAAGGATTCCACATCATTGCTGTGAGCAGTGAAGCCCCTCTTAGGCGTTTCTTGAGATCAGAGATGTTCACATCTGTGTTACCTGTTTCAGTCAGTTAGTGAGGGGAAAAAAATGTCAGTGTGGGTTCACCTTTCAGACCTGCACACATAAGCATGTAGATTCACATTTCTTTTATATTTTGCCTAGCAGTGATCCAAATCCCAGGACACGCGCCAGACAAGCAGTTGCATAGGACAAATGGAGGGCAGGAGAATAGCCTTCTCTTCTGCTTTGAGAGGATCCTGGAAAACACAGTTGGCTGTTGGTTTTTTTACTGCCAAGGCAGAGGTCAGACTGAATGGGAGGCTGGCTATGGTTGTAGCTCCTCCTGGAGCAATTTTTGGGATCTTTCAGTACTTTTTCCTAGTCTTCTGTTCCCTTTTCCAACCCTTCCCATTCTTCTCAGAGTGCATGAGGTTTGAAGCTTTGTGCTGCACTTCTAGAGGCATACAAGAGTTTTGAACTGCTAGAATTCTGCTGGTTTGCTCACTTTCCATCACTCCTCTAAATGTGAGAAATAATATTGAGATCAGATATAGACAAAAATTACCTATATTCCATCATCATGATGGGCAAGAGAAATTTTCTTCTGGAACAGCACAGGTTACAGAGCTCGGTGTTTATATTTATGATCTTGACTGACTCTAATCTCACACAGAAAACATCTCTTCAGAATACTGTGTTGGTTTTTTTTTTGTATTCCCACTGGTAGACATATATTATAATTTTCTGGGAGAAGTAAAGTGAAGCAAACTGAATTCTGGTAAAAACAACCCAGATGCACTGACGTTCTTTTGATCACTGAAAAGAGATGGATGGCTTAGTAGTTCTGTAAGTCTTTGTTGCCCTTATCCTGACATAATAGTGCATTTCTTTTTTAAGAAGGCCACCTCCAGATTCAAGATCACACTTCCATCAGAAAGCTTATTTGGTCCTTGGCCTCCCTGCTGAAGCTACAAATAATGACCATTTCTTGCCAAATGCAGTAGTGGCACAGGTACTGTGCACACCTGCCTGCAATAGGAACTGGACTGAGGTCACCAACTCATTTCACATGGGATGGTAAATGACCATTGCTGGTAATTTTTGATCATGATCTACATTTACCTGAATACAAGTTGAAATTCCACATGGGAGGTGGTTTGAATTGCATTGGCAATTTCCTGAGCTCCCTGTTCTCAATGGTTTAATGTTAGTAGAGCATAGAAATTCAGATAATTTAAATGTTATCTTCTTCAGCCTGGGATGTGGCACATCATACATTGTACAATGGAAAGAGACACGCACTTGCAGTTGTTTAGACTAGACAATCACCATATTTTCAGTTGTGCCATTAAAAAGCTGGATAACAGGTTCAGTGCAGATGATCAGTGTAAACACATCATGCTAAAATCTCGCTGTGGTTTAGTCAGCTCTCACCCCAGCCTGAGTCCCATTTGAAAAAGAGATGGTAAGTGGGGACTGAAAAGACCCAAGTAGGCATGTAGCTTAGATGCATCTCACATAAATGATCCATTTTAGTGCACAGTAAGAGTTTTGCTTTCTACAGGATGGGCTGTTTCATGTTGGTTTTCACTTTGGTTTCTAAAACAGCCCCTTGCAAGTTATATCCATGCAAATATAAGTAATATAAGTAGTTCTCTCTGAGAATTGAGGGTTCAGTCCCTTTCAAAATTGGACCCATTTGTTCTGGATTTTAAAATACCAGTTTAGGAGCCAACAATTGAACTATTAAGATTTGATTTATCAAACAAGTTTAATAATGCATAGTTTCACTCAGTGATTTTTTTTAATTTTTGAATTTTTTTTTTAGTAAATTAATTATTTTGGATAAGAGGAAAAGATGTAATTTTCCCAGAGGAAAGATGTAACTGAAGCAGAAAATATAACTGCTATTAATTGAATTTTTCTAAAATTTTTTGTACAGTTTTTTGTTATTATTGTTGGGGTTTGTTTCATTTACATTTTAAATGGCAAAATATCACTCCCAGCATGAGACAATTTGATTTTTCCTTCTCACAGTTCTTGGAATAACTGTTCCTGCCTTGCGGCCAAGTTTGGTCCCAGGGTTGACTGTGATCTACCTTCAAGCCTGAGAAGCCAATTATTCTCTTCCTCACTTCCACCTCCATCATCACCGTCTCATGGGATGGGCTGAACCATCAGCAATGTGACAGGGGTGAAGATCACACAGGTGTACTTTGTCACATACTTTGGCTTGAAATGAAGGCATCATCCTACTTTGACTCTGCTGAAGTACTAGTTTTGTGCACAGCTCATAATATTGAAAGCCTGATGCACGTCCTGTGAAGTCAGTGGAAATCTTTCAGTGGGTTTTGGACCAAGCAGGAGGAATATACTTCACCATCGTTGTTAGAAACTCAACCCCATCCCAGTTGCTTGAGGACACTTCACCTGTCATTCATGAACATTTTGGTTAGGATTTTCATAATCCTAATATCCCATCAAAGTTAGTGGTAGGTTTCCTATTTATTTTTGCAAGAGCAAACCTAAGACAAATACTAGGTAGAGGTTTTTGGTTGGGTTTTTTTTTACAATCCACTCATTGCTGACAATCATCAGCAAGGGTAATGGATAATGCATTGGAGAGAATGATTTTACCTCTCATTTCTAGAAACAGTGGCCCATATTATCTTTGTGTGCCTTATGTAATCATCTGCTTCAGCAGATATAAGACAATGCTGAAGTGCTCTTGCTCAAGCACTTTTCACAATCATTAAGCTTAGTTTTTAAAATGCAAGCATTAAAGCCTGGTTTAGAATCACAGGAGAGTCTCTAAGCAGAGGTAGGTCAGCACTTCTAGAATGAAATTAATGCAGTATAGGTGCCTCTGAAAGAAAGGAGGAAACAGCACCACAGACAAAGAGAAGGTAAAGGAAGCACACAGGTTCTTAACTAAGCAACATGAAATTCTTCCTGTGCCCTCTGTTTTAAGCTTATATTCCCAATAATGTTTTTTCATAAAACTATCAAAAGTCTCTCCTAGTTCACTTCCTGGCAGAATCTATTAGTGCTGTCTACCCATAATTTGTCATGTTTGTCTACCCAACTTGAGATTTGACAAATATGTTTTGTGTCAGATAACAGCCCTGAATACTGGAAGTCTGCAGTAAAACTGAAGTTTTAAATATATTGTCCTGTATTGTGGGTGGAATTGCCCATAATTAAATGTGTAAAAGCGTACTGAATTGTGAGTACTGTTAATTACACTTACTATTAGCCCAATTTAGTTATGATTACATGTTTAATCTTAAAGACAGATTGAAACCTGGCTAAAAGTTAGAGCCACCATCTCACTCTCCAGATGTCAGATTATTGTCAAACAGTTCATCATTGCACTAAATTAACCGTTATTCTTATAGATGTTTATAGATAACTGTTGGAGAATACTAGTGGTAAAGAATATTAGAAAGCGTATGGTATTGCACAGAAGTGTTCCATGTGCGGTTTGAATTGTCGGTCAGATGTTGAGAATGAAAGGATTAAAAAAAAAAAAAAAGGTATTCATCTTTTCCTAAGCATTGGTAAAAACATGGACACTCCAGCTCGTTCACATGTGTATCTAGCTAGGATAGTCCATTTATATGTCTATCTTGAAAGAATAGAGAAAACTGGGTGTGCTACACAGGATGTGGAGACTTTCTAGTGGAAATCAATCTAACCCACTGTTTTTCAATCTCTTTTTTTTCCCTTTGCCCATGTCCTGTCCCTCCCTCCTTCTTGCTAGGGAGTTTTCCAAAGAAAGAGAGAAGGCTAAGGCTCGGGGCGATTTCCAGAAGTTACGGGAAAAACAACAGCTAGAGGAGGATTTGAAGGGATACTTAGACTGGATAACTCAAGCAGAAGATATTGACCCAGAAAATGAAGATGAAGGCATGGATGAGGAGAAGCCTCGAAACAGTAAGCAATTTTTGTCGGTTGGTCGGTCTGTCTGTCTCTCTCTGTGTACATTTAGCAAGAGAGACCGTGCCCACCTGCTGTAGTGCTGAGGTGGCTTACAAGGAAGAACAAGTTCTCTGAGATGCTCACTATGCTTATACATGATTCTAGTTTAATGCCCATCAGGAACTGTGGGAGGGAGAAATACATGTACAATATTTGATATTTTTCTGCAGATCCTTAGTTTCATGTCTGTGATACTGGCAAGATCAGTACTTGTTGTTAAAAGTCCACCACTGAGATAAGCTTTAATATATACATCTGTCTTCATTTATTTAATTGCAGTTCAGTGTTGCAGGCTATTTACATGTAGTTAAATACTTTGAAAACAAAGATTTCTAGGCAAAGCGGTGCTGCAGTATGGGATAAGGGACAAATCAACCCTGCTGTACATTAAGTAGTTCCATTGAAATTAGTGGAATTGTGTTTGCTTTTGCCAGTCTGGAGTGAAGCCCTCAGACATTTCTTGTAAGGGAGTTATCTCTTATTTTTATCTTCTGCAGTTGAGAAGATATTTGTGCAAAGTGAGAATTCACTAGCTCTCTCTTCTTATTACAAATTCTGGAGAAGGAAGAGCTTGAAGAAAGTAGCGATTCCCTACATTTCATTAACTTTATTGAGTCTTCTCCTTCCACCTCCTCAGTGACCAATACAGGCTGTGTAACACTTCTGAAACACCTCACAGTTATCATTGCAGGTTGTGTGGAACCTTTAGACAGTTACACAGTTAATGGACACTGGTTCTATTCTGCTTTCATTACAGAAATCTGCATTTTCCTAGTTCTATTTTGGAAGAGAAGACATGGAACATTTCCCTAGAGATCACCCTTCCTACCAAATAAACAAAATCCATGGGATGATCCGATTAGAAACATATATACTAGTAAGAGGAAGGTTGGACATGGGCAAATTATGCCTATAGAGTAAAGCAAGATTTGTGTCAGATGTTCATGATCTTTTGGGGAGTAAGCACTACTCCCTGTTACTGCCAGAATATTTAAGTTCTTTTAGAAAAACAAACATGGAGTCATTAACATCAGGTTGTACCCATGATACTTACATATCTGGACTTGAAGGAGTCACTAGGGTGACTTGCTCAGAGTTTCCCTACAGCAGGTTATTTTGATTTTTACGCTGTTGTCTTCCTAGGGCATAGAACTTACTTTCACAGTTTAACCTCAGTAATTACTCAGAAAGTAATTTATTATTCATGGCCAAAATTTGCTGCTCTGTGTATACAGAATACCCTCTTAAAAAAATTTAAAATAAAACAAAAGTCCCCTGTCACAGTGGGCTCTGGTTGGTGTGCTTACATGACATCTGAATGAGGAGGCCAAGGACTGAGTTGCACACAACTACACTGAAATCACCAGGAGACTTCCCCTTGACTTCAGGGGGAATTGGGTTGTGTTTATCACATTTCCTCTAGAGGCATGCTTGCTAAAGAAAAGTGTAGCCACAGTGGGAAGGTAGTGTATGATAACTTGCCTTGGTTACTAGCAGACCTGAAGTATTTCAATTAATATAAAAATGATGATGCACTGGTAAAAGAGTCGTGGATTATGACAGATGTAGAGCAATTGTATATGTGGCGGGGTACAGTCAATCCACATTTGTATTAACAAGCTCAGTTTATGACAGATGTAGAGTCGTATGTGTGGCGGGGTACAGTCAATCCACATTTGAGTTAAGAAATTCAGTTTGTGGGTGGTGGTGTTAAGAACTGAAAGATAACATCTTCATATTGCTTTCAGTTCTTCCTCATCAGTTTTTAGGTGAGTTTTGTAAAATGGTTTATAAAATTAGTCCTTTTACATGTGACAAACAGTATAGAGTTTCTCACAGTTGGCTGTTAATGACAGAATTGCATACTATTAGCAAACTAACTTGTTTACCCATTTCTTTCCAAACTGTTAATGATGACAGTGTCTTCAATGCCATTGGTTCCAAGTGTCAGGTCTGCAGACAGTAGTTGCTGGCTTGTCCCTGTACACAGAATACCTGTGATATTGTGGCTTTGGGTGACTTTTTTTTTTTTTTTTTTTTTTTTTTTTTGGGGGGGGGGCTGTTTGGTCTTAGTATGGTTTTTGGTGGGGTTTTTTTTTGGTTGTTGGTTTGGAATTTTTTTTGTTTGGTGGTTGTTGTGTTGGTTTTGGGGGTTTTTTTGATGTGTGTTTTCTTTTGTTTGTTTGTTTGTTTGTTGTATGACAGGCCAGGCTTGGGAAGAGTTGTCTGCAGTGTCTCACACTAAACAGTAGAATTATACCTCTGTTGAGACAAATTGCTCAGGTTGTGAAGGAAGGCTGTGGCCATGGACTGAGGATGATGGTTGTGCTACCAAAATAGCAGGCACCGATCAAACAGGCCACTCCAGGAAGTTTATTTGCCTATTCTTCTGACATACATGCCTGATCTAGAGTATCTTGTTGATAGCAATATTATTCTTAGTGCCTGTGGCCTGCATCTAATGAATGCCAATTTAATCCTTCTTCTGGTTTTAGTGTAGTATGCAGTGCTGGACCTTGGTCTTCCTGCCACAGGTTTTTCTGTTAAGTAAAGGGTCTCTGTGCTGCCATCCTCTGGTGAGGAAGCAAGCAGCCTCTGGGTCCAGGTGGTAAAGAGTAGTGCTCCCCCACCCCAAAGCCAATAAAAATACCTGGGTGAGTGCCCCCATCCAGCAAAGTTGTGGTGCTTACACTGGCCTTTTGTATTTCATAAATAACATTCATTTTCCTTTTCCAGTAGGCTGCTTTATTTACTTTTGCACAATTGCAAGGTAACATATTTTTTGGGCTCTATTGTATTTCTTGATGTTTCTGAATTTCAATCTTTATTCACATGACAAGTGAGAATGTATTCTCAAAGCCAAATAATTTGCAGACATCCTCTACTAAGATGTGATACTCACTTCCTTGTTTGACATGCTTATCTGTCACGTATGTCACAGGGAAAGAACTTCCTGATATACTTATTGTACCTACCTATGTGGTTTCACGTCTTGTTTATCCTACTGCCTACAAACATACCTTCTGGAGAACCATCTCAACCTGCTCAGGTAGACTAATTTACTAACCAACTCTGACAAAGACTGTCTGCTCTTCTGAAGCTGAGTCACGTAGCAGCTCTACTGCACTTGGGGCTTGATAGACCTTCTAGAAAATGGGTTCAATGAACACTGTATAACAGAATCAAACCAAAAAGCAGAGACCTTTTCCTTAATGGCTTCAGCTTAAGATAATACTGCAGAAAAGGTACCATAAGTAAGTGACAGTGTTTTGTTTGTTGTTTTGTTGTGGTTTTTTTCTGGTGTTACCTACTGCATCAAATGTTTTGGCAGTCAATCACCAGTAGGGTTAAACTGAGGCAGAAAAATAGTATTAATTCTCTTCCAAAAATCATCCACAAAACGAGGAACCAAGCATAAGGAACTGATGGCACAGTTGTAAATGTCCTCAGGAACCCCTTTGGCTTGAGTGTCCTGAAGACATTTGAATCCTATACTAGGAGTGCTGAGCTTGCATTGCTGAGGCTCCGGTGTCTTCCTTGTCTTCTTGCGTTTAGCTCTCCCTGAAAGAGCTACATTGCCTTGTATGCGGCTTCAGTGTTTTCTCTCAAGGGCTCATCAATGCTCACTGCCTTCTGTCTCTAGTATAATATTCTGAACTCCACAGAAGAGTGTTACTTCCCCTTTCCAGCACACTTTGTTCAGTTTAATTAATTAATAATGTTGACTTTTAAGGTACCAGCCCTGAGCCTTTCAGATAACAATTCACTGAAGTGTGCAGAGCAGTTTAGATCTCCTTAAGTTGTTTTATTTAGGGGTTGTCTTTGCATCAGTTACATTGTACTGATGATCAGGAAATGTGGGCTCTAGCCTGAACTCTGATATTGACTCACACCATTACTTTAAAAAAGTCACATCAGTTTGTGTTTCCTCAGTTTCCCCTCAGAGGTTGTTTGGAGGGTTGGGTTTTTTTAATAAAGAATATCAAAAAAGTTCAGAAGTTTAATTAAAATATACTTATTAAACTAGAGTGTCAGATAATGTAAACTGATATTCAGCAGTTTACACCACTTAGGCTCTGACTTAGGTAGTCTACCTAAACTGAATCATCCCAAACACAGAGAACATATGTTTCCAGACTCTTCTTTGTCCTTGGCTGTAGAGGCCAGTTTTGTTGTCATCTTGCTCTGTAGAGAGGGCTGCCTGCCCATCAGCATGAGAGCTGCGTCCTGTAAAACAGAGAAAACAAGGTGGAAGGGAAGAGAAATCCTCTCGCATCCCCATTTGGTTTGACTGCCTGTGCCAGTCCTTAGGGTATCATCAGTCATATTTTGCATATGCCACTGCTTTCCTGAAGCTGTCAAATCTTGCCCTAAGTTTCAATGAGTGTTAACAGACCTTAATAAAATGGTCAAAAGGTCCAAGGACCCTAGTGGAGGAAAGCGTAAGGAAGGAAGATAAATGTAGCCGAAGTTAGACAAACTGTGCAGCCTTTAGCTAATGCTCTCCATAGCAGAGGTCTGCATTCTTCTGAGGCAGTTTATTACCAGTCATCTCTCACATGCGTTGAGAGGCATTCACAGAGCAGGCTGAATTCATTCTCTGTGGTTTGGGAAGTACATGTTTAAGTCAGGGTTGGTTTTTGTTGTTGTTGTTTGCAAACATGATTTTGCTATTATGGTAGATGTGAGGTGGGAAATGTGAAAAGATTTCTGTGGGCTGTTCGTGTTTATGATTTTCTTCTCTGCTCTTTCCTTGATGGGCCTTCCACACAGGAACAAAACATTAATTTGACAGAGGAGAGAAACACGTCATGGCACAAAACAGCTACTGAATTTCAAAATTACATGATAGCAAAGAGCAACGTCCCTCCTGTTGCCACAGTAACTGGGAATTTGCCCTTTTGTATTTTTCTTCCTGAGAGTGGTCTGGAATGCATCTGTATTGCTGTGGGCAGAAGCAGGAAACCTCAATCCAACCCAGATTCTCCTCCTATTGAAATAAATTGGAAAAACTACCACTGACTGCACTGGGGTCGGGATAAAGCTATGAATGGGCAAAGGGAATTAATTTGATGTTTCTGACCACTCAGATTTTGCCCATGCCCTGTTTCCTTCTATTTTGGTTCTATTTGGTGCTGCCATCTACAATGGAATAAGACCACATTCATGTCAACAAAGACCCTAGGAGTAGCAAAGCCCACTGCTTGGCCTGGGATTTGATAACAAAGGAATTCTGTGATTCAAGACAACTCATTCTTCTCCTTAAGTCATGTCCGAAGCAGCACTCTAAATTTGAGAGCTGATTTGCAAGTAGCTTACCGTACAAAAATTTAAAGTCTAATCATACTCCAGGGCACTGTTGTAATGGGACTGATGGCTGTAGATAATCAGGTTTTCATGGAACACAGCAGTACAAATCAATGTGTTGCCTATCAAAAGCATACAGCAATACTTCAGACAGTACATTAAATAATGAAGTGTGTGGGAAGGGGGTTGACTGTACATGCAGGTTTATGTCTCAGTTAAAATGGGAATAGAAAGTGTCCGACTGAAGATAAAAAGTACAGAAATACAAGCAGATTCTTAAGATGTGTAAAAAACTAAGCTGTTTAAAAAGAAATAGTCATGAATCTTCACCTTCAGAGTGATTATTGCAGTTTCTTAGTGACACTTGGAAATGTTTGTTAGTATCTGAGTTCAATGCCTCTAAGGAGTCAACTACAACCTAAATTTTTGGTGGACTACATATTTTGTCTCACTCCTACAACCAGTGTTACTTGTGAACAGCAATAGTCATAACTAGGCAGTAGAGTGCATTGAATCACAGGCTTATGAGAGTCTTCCCTACGAGAAAATGATTTTGAGACAGGGAGGAACCTTTCAGCTGCAAAAGTAAATTTTTTAGAAGAAATTGGAACCTCTTGGACCATTAGAACTTCTGGAAAACATATGTCTTTCATGGCAATGCTTTGTGCTTCTGAACATGGGTCCAGAAATGAGAAGAGGAAAGTTAGTGATTCAAACAGGAGAAGAAATTGAGAACTCTAGAAATAGAAGCCTCAGCAATTTCAACCCAAACAGGGTTGTGTTCCCAAGAGCTCCAATAATAGTTTGACTCTATTACATAATAAGGATAAAAGCATGACCACCTTTCTCTAAACGTACCAAATGTACCAAATACTTCGCATTGACTTTGATGAGAGCTGTCCCTAAATCATGTGCAACCCTTTGGGAAAATTCGTGGTTTAAAGCTGTTGACTAGAGAGTTTTATGTACAGATCTAATCACGATACCAAGATAAAAGAACACCAACTTGTTTAACTTTTACATTTAGTAATTTTGTATGTCACCTTGCTCCATGGTCTCCGAATCGTGTGCTTAGTGTACTGACAGGGAAGTAGTTTATTACTTTTGGCCTGAAAAAATAGCATGGTGCTGTGTGCTAATGTCTAAGGTAGAAAGTATATAACAGGATTTTCAAAGACTTACAGGCTAAAATTTCAGGGCAGCCTAAAAATGTCTTGGTTTTATGATGAAATTTAATGGGGAAGTGCACAGCTAGGAATTAGTGTGGAAGGTGCAGAGGGGAAAATGAAAGACTATATTTACAAGATGTCTATTTTAAATTCAGTCTTGGCCATCACTGCCTTAAAACTTATGTCTACTTACTCTGCAAGCAAAAAGATGGTGTACTGAAACATACTTGAACTTGTCTGTTGACAGCAAGTCAGGTCACCCTGATTTATTCTAGTTTCATCTGCAGAATTTGTCCCAATGTATTTTGCATACACATGGAAGGACATGGGCAATTACCCTTTGACAGGCATGTACAGCTTGATATTCTAGAGGATTTTTGCCTATTGTCCAAAAGCAATTTAAAAAAAACACAGGATGCTCACATGGGATTTAAGATCATCTAAGCAAAAGCTGTAAGAGGCACAGGCTGAAAAATTAAACCTTTATCAGTTTAGTTCCTTCAGTACCGGTTGGTGATTTGAGAATGGTATCATACAACCTAGATGCATTTTGCTTTTCATGTGTAAATACAAGGAAATAAAAGCCCATGTTGTAAAATGATTTATTATCTGTCAAAGCCTCATCAAAAGAGGAAGAAAGCACAATGTCATCTAGTTTTATCATTGTCCACTGATGTGGAAAATAATCATCTGGTAACTAAGAAAGGATTAGCTGCAATGCCAACTGTAGGCAGTTCATAAGGGCACCTGATAAGTGTTTCACAAGGAGTTTAGTAGCTGTGCTAGATTTATTCGCTTTCACTGGAGAGAGAGGGACAAAAGTAGTGCTTTTTGGTGTTCACCACACCACCAGTTTCTTCGAGGGGAAAAAAACTCCATGTACTCAGCTGCAGAGGTTCCAGAACATGGTTTGCTTGGACAGGGTTGACAGCAACTTCCAGCTGTGTGCTATGCCCAATGCATGCTCTGTAGAAAACAGTTCCAGTGGCATTTTTCTACCTTGCTACCTTTTGAACTAGCTCATACACTGCTCTCAATAGAAATCCTGTAGTTTGAGAACACTTACTAAAAGGCCTTCGTAAATAAGTCAGCTTTGGTTTTGTTGTGTGGTTGTTCTCTTCTTCACAGAGAAGCTCAGTTTGCAAAATGCTGCACGGTTTTGTGCTACAGATGTCAAGCTTGAGACTATTATTAGCATGCTGCCTAGCAAAAGCTTCTGGGACATTAGCTTGCACATTGGTCTGAATCACTCCTGCGGTCCTTAGGCAAAAATCCTACTGAAGTTGCTGGGGATTTTGCCTGGGTAAGGACTTGGGCCCCAATCTGTTTCATCTGAGGTCAATAACAAAACACTCCAAGTGTCAGCACTTGAAAATGTTGCCCAATGACAGGTCTTGATGCCCCAGAGGCTCCTCTGTGCCCACAAATTATTTTAATGTTGTCTAACTTATCCACCAAAGGGAGAGCATGACCTATTTGGGATCTGAAATTTCTTACGGGACTGAACAGTCCAGATAGTACTGTTTGCCCTGTGCATAATTCCACTGGCTAATATGCAGTTGCAGCTGGCATTGATTGACTTGCTGTATTACAAGCATTTTGCTTCTCTAACTGTACTTAAGAAAATGTGGGATCAGACCCAGGTAAATTTTTATGTCCTAAAATGGAAAATCAACCTATATCAGAAAAGAATGAGAAAGCATTTTGTGAGGATTTGTAATGACCCTGTAGGTAGCTGTGGTAGCAGAGTACTTAGAGCAAAGATATTCAGCACTGTAGGTGAGAGAAAGTAAAGCTGTCATTTAAAAGTGCGTAACTTTCTGTGCAGCTCAAGTAAGAAAAGATCATTTAGAGTGATTCTGCTTCCACTTTGCCTCATGTTCCATCAATGTCAACAAAACTATGATGCCAACATTTGACTTTTTCCTACTGGAATAAACTCAAAACTGAGAGTAGACTTCTCTCCTGATGTTGCTTGCTTTTTTTTTTTTTTTTATTGGGAGTGAAAAAGCAAGGAAGGAGTGTAGGGCTTTGTCCTTAGTTGGTTTGTGTCTCCCTCTTTTCAAGAGGAGAAAAGAAAAATATTTAGAGAAGAAAAACTTTGTTTTCTCAGCAAAATGAAATTAAAATCTTTGGGGTTTAACTTATGCTTAAAATGCCTCATATAAAAGATTGATTCTTTAAAATATTTATGCAGGTTAATATTAGGAGAGGGGAGAAATGTTGTTATCTTTTTTTGGGGGGGGGGGATTTGGTTTGTTTTTTTGTTTGTTTGTTTGTTTTAATTTAAAGAAAAAGGTACAGAAAGGCTAAACAATGTTCTCAAGGTCACCCACTCTCTTGATGCCAGTGCTAGAGTCTCTCTCACCATTCTCTGCACTCTAGGCCAGAATTTTGACCTTGGGTTGTATCACATAAGGTATTTACAGATTGATCAGGGTGGTTTTGAACTATTTTCTTTCTGTGGAAATTCACCATAATCATCTTAATCACATTAATAGATAAAATTTTCTTGTTCCTCTGAATGTATGTATTCCTCACTCGGTGTAAGTTCATCAACAGCTTTGGATTTTATTAGTAATATAATTTAACAACCCAGTTTTTATCAAAAAGCAACATTTAGGCTCATTGTTCTGTAGATTTCACAACTTCACAGTTTCTTCCTTTCTGTCTGAAAGGCAGCTTTGATCATAAAACAAAAAGCAAGGAACCATTTGGAAACCTTCCTCCCCTTCCTTGTCTTCTGATAGTTAATGCTGAGGGTAGGTAAATTCCATCTAACCAGACAAGATGTAGAAGCAGTTTAGCTTAAGCCTGCATTTTATGTCAAAGCACAGTATGGAGAAAACTATTTTTTCCCTTTCTTTGAATGGAGAGCAAAAGAAGAAAAAGCTTCTGGTATTCAGGATGCCTCAGTACAAAGCTGTGGCCAATATTATAACCTATAATTCTGCAGCAATTTGTTCCAACATGGCATCAGATGGCCCGATACTGTTTGGCGAAGTGGGAAAAGCATTTCTAGAATGTACAGCATAGTAACTCCTCAGTTTGGGGAAGGTGGGCCAAGTTCAGGCATGTGTCATACTCCAGAATCCAGTTTCTTGAGTGAGTGCTGGTGAATAGTGACAGCTCTGAGATAATTAACTGACCCTGAAAGGTTCACTCTAATGAGCTTCTACCAAATCTCCGTACCACTGCTGCCACTTCTGTTCGGAAGAAGGGAAGGCAGCGTGGAGAGCAAACTCCAAAACTGTGCCAGTTTCTGCCTACAGGCTCAGTTTTTCTTCCTCCTCTCTTGCAGGCATCCAATGCTGCATAAATTAGATAAGCTTCCAGGCTGCTGTAGTTCACATCTGGGGAAGAAACTCTTCCTATAAGATTCTCTGTGCCTGAAAAAGTTTTGTAGTGATCTATACGTGATGTTACTCTCTTTGCAACCAAGGTTCTGGCTTATATTGTTCAATTTGCAGCTTTTTCCAAATTCTCCCTTCACTGACTCGTGTAACCTGGAGCGCAAACAACATTACCCTGAGAACTGCTAGAGCAGTGATGTGTGACCGGCTACAGCATATAGAGGCTGATATTAATGTTGATAGGGCATTAAGTTTATCTACTATAAAAGCTATTTCCCTAGCAAAGGCTGTCTGTTGAGATAACACCTCTGTTTTGCTTGCTGGAGGAAAGACTTATGTTGATGTAGGAATCCTCTTATAGTACTAATGTTACAGATAAATTTTTTGAAGGTAAGGTTTTAGAGGGAATCCATTGTTTATATGGCTGGGGTAGACACCTTTGTGCAAAGAAATTAATCTCCATCTACCTTGTTGGAAAGTACTTCTTGAGGCTGTCAAGATTTATCCACTGACACTGTGATTCCACTTCTCAAGAAAGGACATTAGAGGAAACAGTTTGCGAGAACACTGCTGTTGCCATAGCTTCTGATGGCTTGAGCATGCTTTATTTCCCATGGTTAGAGAGGCATAGAAGGCATTCAGTATGAGAATCTCCACAGAAAATTTTAGGTGGGTTTTTTTGTGTTGTATTTTTGTTTTGTTTTTTAAGTAGATGCCTGAAGTGTGCTTTTAAATCTTTATAAAGGCACTTATAAAGTGGTTTTAAAAACTCTGGACTGTTCATCAGTTCCTGATTAATTCAGTGGGAATGACCCATGTTCATTGCAGATGTAGCCTTAAGAGTCTTTTCACTGAGAATAAAGCACTGGTGAGTAGAACTGATAGCAGCTGAAACCCTGAAGATGTTTTAATGTGGTATAAAGAACTGTCAGGAGAGTGGCTGTGGTGTTCAGTAATGGTAGCTGAGTGACATGGAGCGTGTGTTTGGAGTTATAAACAACTGTTGTGGGGGAGAATTAGTTGTATTACAGTAAAGCCAGCTGACATCAAAGCCACAGATGTCTAGCACAGTATATACACAAATTAAATGTATGTGTATATACTCCCTTTTTATAGGAAACCAAAGCTACTATAGATGGGGTTCAGCTGCCTAAACACATTCATCTAATGTCAGCTTAGAAATTTCATGGTACCCAAGATCTTTATTGTAGAAGGACAGATCAAGTATAGAAGCTGGGGCTTGTATTCTTGTGGAGAGAGGGTTGGAAGGGCATATCCCAGGTGGGATGTCAAGAATGCCATCCATTGCATCAGAAGAGGCAACAGAGTGGTTAGTACAGATATGTAGGAAAACTTCAGTACAGCTAGAACCTTCAATATGGATCTTGTAAGCTGAATGTCTTAAAAGTGTTCTTGGTAGATAGAAGAATGCTATTGGACTGTCACATAAATTGTTCTGATATGAGCCTTTTCCCCCCCAGTTTAAGTATGTATTCATGATGACCTATCTACTTACCTTTTTCCTCCCTTATATAACTTGGAGATTTAATGTACAGGAAGATAAATACTGAGGCTCAGACCTTGTATTCCTTGGTCCAGACCTAGAGCTCTGTGTGGGAAGGGGTGAAACTTGGAAGCCTCTAAGAGACCAGGACATGCTGAGGGAGGCAGGAGGTGCACTAGCAGAGCTCTTCCAGGGAAGCTGTCATATCCTCCACCTTCCCTGTCCCTGACTGGAGGGTAGCTCAAGTAGTCCATTGCTTATTTAAATCGATTCACATGCAAACACTCAAGAAGGCAAAGATAATAGGATTTCGTTTTAAATGCAAGTGGGGTTAGAAAGCCAACCCTGCTGTTGTGAAGGCTGTGTAGTGGAGCAGCACAATGAGCTGTAGCTGAAAGGATATCTTGCAGCTCTGTGATGTTTCAGTGGCAGACCTTGGAGACAAGGAGTCTGGATGACATTACACAGCTGAACTAGTATATATGTTACCGAATTGATAGCCAGTGGTGGTGCTCCTGGAAAGAACTGACAGTTGTGAATGGCACACAGACCTTTTCAGCACTTTTTTTTTAACTTTTTTTTTTTCTTCTTCTTCCCCCCCACCCCAGCCTGGAAATCTTGCAGCAGGACCCCTTGCTCTGTGCCTGCTCACCTCTGTGTATTGGTTCAGAAATATTGGTCCAGTACAGTCTGCTAATAGGATAAAAATCTCCTATTTCTGCTCCTTGGAAGAAAAGCAGGTCTCTTCATCCCAGTTATCTCCTGAACAACATCAACCCTGGAGAGGTGGCGGGGGAAGAAAAATGTTTCCAACTGCGGAACCAAGCTGAAAATAGCTGTGGCACTGAGTCTGCCTGCTGATTACAGCAGCTCTTCAGTTAGCAGGATTGTAGAGATAAGTCAACAGATTAGAGAATTGGCCTTTCAGATCTTGAGGCCTATATTCAGATTCAGCTTTAGGGCCCATGGGTGTTTGTAGTGCTGCTCACATCCTTATTATCATTTACAGAGCTCACAAACCACAGAATCTCACATGTCCTTGACCACTCGAGGAAGGACATGTCCCTGTAAGTGCAAACTACAGAGGTTTTGTAGTGGTTCCAAGGATAGGTAACACACAGGGGTCGCTGGAGATCAGGATAAATATGTTACCAACTACATTAAAATCTGTAGGCTAAAGTAGCAGAAGTGTTAAGCATCAGAACAAATGCAGTGGCAGAGTTGTGTGGATCCTCACAGATGTGCAGATCAAAATGTAAGTATTATGTAGCTGTCTGAAGACCCACAAGCAGAATCACAGGGCTATGCCAGGTCACAAATGACTTGCTTTAACACAGCTGTGTGAGGGAAGCTTGCATAACACCTGCCCACACTAAGCTGAGCTCAAGCTGTTGTTACCAGACCTTCATTCTCCTGTGTGCTAGAAGTATTTGCAAACTAAGAATCTATTATTTCAAGGCCACTATAAAATGCCTGTTTCATTTGCTGGGGGTAATTGACCTATTCTCGGTGCCCTACTCAAAAGGTATAAAAGCTTTAATTACAGGTTTGACAGGCTGACTTTAAGGGCAAAACTCTTTAACTTCAATTCTTTGCTTTTCTCTTGGCTGCACAGTAACACACAGCCTGCCCAGCTAGCATGTCTCATGCTTCTGAGTCATATGATATTGTGATTATAGTGTCTAGTATCAGACTAGTCATTATGTTAGCTAGCAAAAGTGTTTGAAAGAACACCACATGCAGGAGTAGCACACTATATCACAAGCATTTTATTTACTAGGCACAGAAGAAATGTAGCAGACTAGAGTTTCAAAACAGAATTTTATGCACGTTTCAGAAGTGAAGCTTCAGATCATGAAGCTGAATAGAATCTGTTTAGCATGATCCATGAATGCAATGACAGAGGACCAGTGCTCTTACAGAGCCCTGGCTTCAGAGTGACCTAGATCTGATGTGTGTGTTGCTGTACCTGTTGATTAGTGAACTGTATTGTTTGGATTACCTTCAAGGAAGACATCACCCCAAAGCCTTTTCACACATCCCACATGAACACTGCTATTAGAAAATGTCTGTGCTTGCTGAGGATTAATCTCTGTCAGGCGCTGCTAGTGCAGCAGGACTGCTTAGGTGGCTCTCATTTCTTGAAAGTATTGATCCTCAAATATTTTAAGCAAGTCATTCCTAAAGTAAATCTTCCTAGATGCAGGAAGAATACAATACCCTTCAAGCTTGCAGAGTGGTTTTTCATATGAAAATATTCAGTCATTTGTTCTTTCTCACAGTTCCTTCACCTGTGGCTCAGCATGTGTCCAGTTGCCCCAGCTGTCCTTTGAAATAATACAGCCCAATTATTTCCTTACATTTGCTTTTCCTTTTTTTGGGATGTTCTGCCTAGGGCCAGCATCTAGGAGAATAGTTTCCTCCTTCTATATCAGATACAGTCCTCAGAGAGTTCTACCTTCTTCTTGGCGCAATTCCTGCCCAAGCTCGCTGGCTGCAGGATTGTGCAAGCTCCCTCTGGGAAAGATGTCCATTGTGAGCTACCAGGGCATGATTCCCTTCCCACTGCACCATTCAAATAGTTCCTGCTGTCCTGACATATCTTATGTGCTCTAGCTCACAAACTGTAGGCCACTCACCGAGTTTTCAGGCATCACACACCTTGAAATGGGTTGTGACAAGTAGAAATGTCATAAAACAGCCAGAGCTGCATCTCAGTAACTTTGAAGCTTAGCAAACTAGGTGGCAAGTAGCAATCCTCAGAGAGTTTCTGAGGACCTAAGAAGATCAAGTTTGAACTGACTTCTGTGTTGGTGTTTTTTTTTTTTGCTTCTCCTGGACTTTTCAGGAAAGACAGATTCACAGGGCTGTGAACTGAAAGAAGAAAGATATTTTTACCTGAAGTAGAGATCCTCATCAAAGTTACTGGTTCACCAACTAGGTGTATATTGGTATGGCTGGGCAGATGCAGAAGTTCCCCTAGACAGAGGAATTTCAGGAGACACGTGGCCTGCTTAAAAACCACATTTGTTCCTGAAACTTCCATGATGGTTATTTTCATTAATAACAATGCTAGTGAGCAAAATATGAATAGTAACATGATTATTAGGACACAAATGGTCAAAACAGGAGGAATTTTTTTCTTTTAGTTGTTTATTTTACTGTCTTGAGGACACTTTATTTGTGGTTAGTTATTTTGTTCATGATCGATGTTCGTATCACTTCCCAACACGGTATCTACAGTGTTTGCAACTCTCATGCCCCTATTTCTAGGGCACCTGCCAGACCAGCCTGCAATAATAGAATCCTTCTGGTTTTCAAGTAAGATACTCCTGCTTGTTGTGCCCATGTATCATTTTGTGGGGTAGATTCAGATTAATTTGATGGCACTGATGCTTGTCCTACCTTCCTCTGCTAAGAATCAAAAAGACTGAGGGATAAATCTTGCAGAACCATTAAGAATGAGCTTTTGTGGTTTACTCACCATCACAAAATACTGTTGAAAGTCATAGATTGTCAATTGTTTCACTTTTTTTGTTGTTGGTGGTGGTGGTGGTTGGTTTGCTTGTTTTAATAAATTGCTTCAGAATTCTGTGGGGAACCAGAGACATTGCTAAACAGTATTTGACAACAGAAGCTTAAGCTGTAAACCGTAGCCTGGCAAGTAAATGCCTTGCACTTTGGCACGTTAGTTGTTGCTCCTAGCAAGGTAAAAAATACAAGTAATTTATCAGACAAGAAAACCAGTTTAGGATGTCATAGGAGGATCTGCATTCAGGAGGGAGACGTCTTTCAAGATCTGTTCTGGTAGCAACTCTGTCACCCCATGACCCAGCCCATCTGTCCTCCTCCAGCCATAGGGATTAAGAGAGTTACTTGCATTGCACTTGCAGGCAGATACACTGCAGTGAATGAACTCCTACTGCAGTGTATCTTATATGTTTGCTCAGCAGTACAACCAGTTACCCAGGGAGACTGCTTGTCTTGCCCTTTTTAGCAGAGAGTTAGACTCCCTTCTGTAATGTCTGCTTTTGGGTGAGTCCTACATCCTGTTGTCCTTCAGGCAGAGAAATGTGAAGAGGTTTTTAAGTTCTTGCTTTCAATTACAGAACAGAACATGTGCGAGGCTTGCAAAGGCTGTCTCTTGGCAGGGTCAGGAGTTTGTGCCCATTATGTGGTCCTCTGGGCAATGACAGATCCGTTAATCACATGCCTGCACAACTTATACATATTGCTATCTCTCCTGTTCCTCTTTGTATATGGTTTAAATTCATTTACCCCACAGCTTTATTCCCTCAGCATCACAGGATGCATATATATGTATGGTAACACTCTGGAAGGGGAGAAAGATGTGTAAATGCAAGCCTTTTTAATAAAAATATATATGTTGCAATTTATATTGTAAAATACGTAATTTATCTGTGAATGAAATGTTGGATGATAGGATACTCCATCACAGTTTTGGCAATGTTCCTACTGCTCCATTCAGTGAAACAGTGCTACACTGCATCACTGCTCTCTGATGCGGTCCAATGCCCAGCCTGGTTTTACTGTCATGACAGGTCTTGTTACTACCTACTGTCTGCAGCACCTTTGCTGCTGGTTCATGGGTGTAAAGATCTTTTAACCAAAAGCCTTTTTCTGTTTGACTGAAGTGGATACAACTGGCAGTCTCTTCATAGCTCTTTATTTCTATCTTTATTACTATCTGTGGCTGACCTTGAGTGAAAGTGTGAATCAAGCTCACTCTCCTTGTTGTTTCAGTCATTTTTATGTAACCCAAAATCAGTTTATGCAAAGTGTATGTATTAGATGTATTTAATATAGTACTGTGTGTATAATACTGCCCTTATGAACATTGGCCTCTGATCTATTGGTAAGTATTTTGCAAGTATTTTCACAATTTTTCTGGTTTTCTCTGTTGGGTGGGGTTTTTTTGGTTTTTGGGGGTTTTTTTTGTGGGTTTTTGTTTGTTTGTTTGTTTTGTCTTGTCTTGTTTTGTTGTTGTTGTTGTTTTGTTTGGTTTTTTTTTTTACCATGCTATATTCAGTGATGCATTCTGTCTAACTTTAGGTGTGTAACCACCAAGATCCTATATACAGTTCATATTCTCTTCCTGTAGAAGCTTTTCTCTTCCTGCAAAACTCCTTTTCAAAACAGAAAACACTAAAGACTTCCCCAGTCATATCTAGTACGTTTCCCTGACAAAATCAGGATATCTAGAGAAAACTAATCATTTAATTCTGAACAGTTTACTTTCTGCATGCTGCTCGCATTTAAGAACATACTCACTGATTGTTCTCAAGACACTGTATACGTGTAGCAGAATGAAAGCTGTATCTTATTTGAATTAATGAATGAGATGAATGAGTGCAGCATTTCCAAAATGGGCAACAAGAAGAGGAAAGCTAGGCAATATTCATGTATTAATTAAAATGAGAGCTCTCCAATGAAAAAATATGAGTTGATTGATATTCTGACAGCTGCCCCATAGACTCATTCATGAAATGATGGGCATGAGAGGCACCACGGGAAGCAGGGATTTTATTGGAGACAAAGTCATTCACTTGATGCATATTTGACTAAAGGAAGCAGCCTGGATATTGCAGTTTATTATTGTTGTGCTTGATGCGAAAAAAGAAATCTTAAATCCCAGCTGGAGAATTCACAGGACTTCTTTGCTCTTTAGATTTTCTTTATAGCTCTGCAGAGTCCCGCTTGGGAGACATTAGCATCAGTAATAACTATAGTACTTAGCACTTATTGTAATGTGTTTCATCTGCAGATCTCAGAGAGATTTGCAAGGTGAGTGCAGAATTATAATCCCCCTTTTAGAGAAACTGATCAGTTAAGTAGAAAGGCTCAGTCATATGGCCAAGGTGGAGCAGTAAGATGAAATGATGGTGGAGTGACATCAGGTCCTTTTGACCTCAAATGCCAGCATGGGCAAAAGATGCGATTTAGACCCATATTTTGTGAAGTAATTCAATACCAGTAGAAACTGGAGTGTTGGAGAAACTGGAATCTAAGTGAGTGTATTAGAAAACACAATCAAGTGTATTGTTGATATTGTTGTCTGGGCAACCTGATTTAGTGGAAGGTGTTCCTGCCCATGGGCAAGGAAGCTGGAACTAGATGATCTTTAAGGTTCCTTCCAACTCAAGCCATTCTATCATTTTCTTAATCTGAAAACCCACTATGGGTTGGGTCTTTTTCAGTGTGAATGAACATACTGTTGGATAGTCATTGCTGCAACTCAGGTACTTCACCCAAAAGCGTACAACAAATGCCCAGCCTATCCATACAGTTGAGGAAGACATCAGTATGGCATTCAGAAAACATGGGATAGGAATTTCTCTGTCTCTGAAGCCTAACTCAAGCAACAAAGTCCGAGACGTTAAGTCAGGCAATGTGAATAGCCTCTGGCCTATTCAGTTCTAAAACTATTAGCCAGTCATGTAGTAATGTGTCCCATTAAAATCTGTGAAAAATGTATACTCTGTCTATGTTTGTGGAACTGGGCTCCCTTTGCCTAGGCATGATCTTCTCTGGATCTTAAATTGTCCTGGTATTAAAGTGAGATTCATCAACAAGTGTGGCAACATTATGTAATCCATGGAGACAAATCTGAGTATTAGAATTACTTTCATTGACAAGATGACAAACATGTCAGAAATGCAAGATACAACATTGGTAATGATATGTCTGAACTGGGAGCAAATATTATTATCCAAAAGGAAAAATTATCTCAGAGCAATGCAGAAGGGTATTTGCTGGTGCCAGTTTTCTGTTTCAACGGTTGGCTGTCTTTTGGCAACCTGCCATCTAATAATTTGTTGCATGTCCATGGGGCATTTCATTGGAGGAGGGACATATGTTAGTGCAAGAGTAGAGCTGATATCAGTGCTTGATGGTAGTGATGTGGAGCAAAGGCTCTCAAAGGGTCTCGCACATCTGTCTGTCTAGCCAGTCACAGACTGCAAACTCTTGGTCCTTATTTCTGTCTATGGGGTCTTGGAGATAGAATTAACGTAATATGAAGCACTTTTCAGATTTATTTTTAAAGAAGCTACTACATAGCTTTTGTTGTAGCTTTAGCTGCTGCAGGAATGCTATGTAAGTAATGTGAATTTGGAGTTTAGGTAGTCTAGGAGAATAAGTCTACATTCAAAAATAGCCACACTGTGGCAAGATATAAGAAGTGCAGAGACTTAAGAAGCAGCTGTAACGTGTAAAACCTACTGGTCCTTATAATTTGCACTCTGTTGAAACCATGAGACACTTGCATGACTTTAAAAAGTTGTTTCACTTCCCTTTAAAAAAGTTGCTGTGCTATGCTTCCTAGAGAATGTGTAACTAGTGGGAGATTTCATCAACCAAAGTGAATTATGGATGTGATGATAAATGCAAAAAAAGAGATTCCCATGTAAGCAAAGCTACTGTCATTTGCCCCAGGAACAGGTACACTGGAACAGGTTGCCCAGAGAAGTTATGAATGAACCATAATTGGAAGTGTCCAGAGTCAGATTGGACAGGGCTTTGAAAACTTCATTCTGTGACAGATGTCCCTGCCCATGGCAGGGAGGTGGACTAGATGATTTTTAAAGGTCCCTTGCAACCCAAACCATTCTATGATTCTGTGAAATACATAATATCTTCTATGGCACCTGTTCCTGTGTCGTTAGTGGTTCACTGTAGTGGCTTGAAGTGAGCTGCCCCCTGTGTACTCATTGCCCTGTTAGTTAGACTGCTCCTCATGTAGTCAGGCAAAGGCAAACTGTCTGCAGGATATGGCTTCTCACCCCTTTAACAGCCTGCTGTCACTTAGGATGGATAGGTATGGGGACAGAGTTGTTTGTTACTGTCAAGAAACCACCTATGTACAACATCAGTATTTCGTTGTTTGACCCAAGACCTTAAAGTATGAGGTGGGCAGCTGGATAGTATGCACAGGCATTGATCAATGCCTTGCCCATGCTGCAGTTTGGGCACTGAAGCAGCTTCAGTGTAAAGTAAGTGGTAGATGGAAGATTAAATGGTCTGCCTGAAGGCTGGGAAGTGGGGAGGTGAGGTCCCTCTGTGTATGTTAGACCCAAGCCCCCTGGGAATCTCTGATTTTAGTTATAAGCACTGGAATTTTTAAGTTAACAGGGAAGCACTCTTGCAAGATTGTGTAAGTCACTGAACACACGTGGCACAGGATGTGGAGCACCAGGGTTTCCACTTCTAAGCCACTTGGTGCCTAGGTGAGAGGAAATTCGCTTTTGCCTCTTTCTTGCCTTTGTCTCAGGTCTCAAAATTACAGGGAGGAAGTGGCCATCAAGATGGCATAGTCTGTACACCGTGGTCCTAAACATAACTCTGGTCTGGAGTAGAGCCCACCATTTAGGAAAAAAAGAAAAAAAATCTCTTCCTGATTAAAACATTCCTGGGGTGGATTTACCACCAGCATTCTTGCTACATGGTTCTAGTAATTAATTACCAAACTGCAAAAAATGCCTGCCTTGTTTCTATACTGGAGCCAGGGTGTGGGCACAAAGTCTGTGACTCTGAGAATGAAGTCAGATAAGAAAGCCATCTGGGCAACATTTGATCTACTTCCTCTCATACTCAGGCCCAGCTTATACACAACTGTTCTGCAGCATCTTTTATTTTCAGGATTTGTTAACTAGCCTGAATGAACCTCACATCATCTGTGCACATGATTAACCCTTGATATTGAAGGTGCTGTTAAGTGCCCTGCTGAAGGCATACCTCACTGGGGAATACAATCCTAATCTCTGCCTGTTCTGGCCTTTAACTTCTAGGCCATCATTCCTCTAATACTTGATACCGTCTTAATACTTTTTATTGTCCTCAACATCTTCCATCAGTGCAGTGTAATAGATTCCTGTAAATTATTGCCAGCAAGCTAGTCTGAACCACAGGAGGCTCTTCAGCCCATGTGCCACTGCACCTACATCCCTCACTTTTCTGCAGCAATAATATTAGGAAAGTGTGAAGTATGCTCTAATCATCTCTGTGAATGCACCTCTCATCTGTGTGGGCTGGACCTCTGTAAGTATAGCAGAGGATCAACATTAAGTAATGTCATGAAAAGCAGGAGGACATCAGAGGTTGAATGCCAAGTGTAAACTCAGAACGGAAGAGACGTAGTCTAGGGGGATCCTAGTTTGGGTAAGGCTGTGTACAGCATGCTTGATGAATGTTGTTAATCTCTAGAGATGGGGAAAGACAGAGAAATGTGATTACCCCAACAACTTTCCTTCAGAAGCTCTGACAGTTTTTGGAAGTGTTTGAGAATATTGGAGCAGTTTAGGAAGAAAGCCAAGAAACCACAATCAAAAATAGCTAGTCCAGATTCTGACCCTAAGGGTCAGAGAATAACCTGCGAACGTACTGTGATTGCCTTAGTCTTATCAGTTTCAATAGGTCAGACAGAGTTTTATCACTGACATCACTGGAAAAAGGATTTGACCCATAAACTTAGATCCTACAACTCCATGTTCTCAGAAGCCAGATATTAAAAAAAGAGTGGAAAGCCAGAAAGAATTATCCTCTGGCAGTCTGTCATGATATTTCATAGTTCCATATATCTTTGTTTTTCATTTTGTACTTTTAATTCACACAATGAAGTTTTCAGACAGAAGTGGATGTCACGTGTAAGCTGAGTTCCTTGTTTTTTTTTCTTTTGCCTGTCACTGGCTGCATGTTCTCTGTTGATGTCTTGTTCCTGGTACTTGACACTGACCATCTTGTCTGTGAAAGGAAGCACTCCAGCTGCCTTGAGTGATAAGAAGAAAGGGAAGTTTGCTTGGTTTTGTCACTCCACAGAAACCCATGGTAATGTTCCACTGCACTCTCTGTCCACACTGCGTCTATCTGTGTGTGTGTGACTATATATCTCTATAAAGACTGACGTATAGCTTTGTATATTTCTGTATGTACGTGCCTGGCTTTTTCTATTGCTTGTGCAATGTCCTATTCATGCACTCAAGATAATAAGCTACTCTGCAAATCAATCTCTTGCTAATGTCTTCAAAATTGTTTTCCATTTGCAAATAAGCTCAAATATATCTTGCAAGTGCTTTACCTCATCTTCAGAGATGACTTGCGAAATATCATTTTGCTGGGGTTTTTTTGTTTTGGTTTGGTTTTTGGGTTTTGGGTTTTTTTTACTGAAGCGCTTAGTCTGGACCAAAAATTTTAATTATGAATGTTGTTTTTTCTTACAGATTACTTGACTGTTTCATGTACATCCAAATGTGAATTCAGTTGATTCCTTGATTTGTCTTTCCAAATAGACAAGACTATTAAAATGTCTTCTCTTTGTGAAGGAACAGGCACAATTAGAGTACAATATTTCATAGTTATGTCAAGAGTGCTAGAGTCCTTTATCTTATATAGTCCTGAGAACTCAGCACAAGAACTTTAGATTTTCCTAACACTTATGTTGTAGGTACATTAATTTTTGGGATGGGATGAAGGAAAGATAGTTCATTTTAAGGACATTTCTACCATAATGCTTTGAAAGCTGGAACCCTGGACCTCTGTAGAAAAACCTTCTTGATATCTTTCTAGCCTCTGAAAGAGTACCTGATCCCATGGCCCATTAAATATCTGCCCAGTTGAAATGTGGAAACTATTCATTCTACATTGCCTCTTTTTGCATCAAGGACCCACAAATAGATATGTTCTTAGTATTGGGTAATGTATTCCTACAAGCCTCTCCAATTGATGATAGTGCATGCTGTCAAGTCTCATGTGAGATCCATATTGAACTGTTAATACAGGTCACATTCTGAAGTTCTACCAGGCATCTGAGAGATCTGTATACAGATCTCTCCTCTATCGTTCAGTTTTAAGTATTGTTTTTTCATTTATTTTGTGTAATTGTAAAGGGGGGAAGAAGGAAGAGGACAGGTACTGGATCCTATTCGTTGTCCTAACTTATATTGATTGATTTTATATTCAGGAGCTATTAGAGCTCATACAGGAGCTGGGAGCAACTGGTGGAATGGAAATGGTAATTTTTTTTAAGATCTGTAGAAATAAAGAAAATACTGAGGTTTAACATCAGATGGAAAATGTGTCAGGTCTTCGAATTCAGATGAAATAGGTTCATGCCTAAGGTTGTTTTAATTTGATGTTTGTTCCATGATACTTCTGTAAAAGTCTAGGGCAGTCTGTCCAGTTCTTAGTTGGTGAGTATCAACGTAAAATCTCCACCATAGTCCATATTCATTAGCTCCTTTGTTGGTAATATCTGAAAGGGCCAGAAAGTCCAAATAGTGCTCTTATCCCTATAGGTTGAATTCTTTAACTGTAAGGCTGAAACACATTAATGGTTAGTATACTAAAGATTAGCCAGCAGTATTATTTATGTGGTGCTTACTCTCAGACTAACAACAGTCATTTGTTGGAATATATGTCAATCTGGTACTTTTTATTTGTATTTTAATCTTCACAAAAAATACTGGGAAGGGCAGTAGGTGGTTGGGCTGCTGCAGGTAAAGGGATGATTTATTAAAGTGTTCTATTGAATCAAACAAAAGCTTTTGTTTGGCTTTGCCAGGTTCTCTAATTTTCAGTAGTTCTCATTCATAAAAATTTCCAGGAACTGACTCTGAAAGAGAGCAGCTGCTTCTTCCCTTTTCTTTAGTAATTGAGAAACCTCTGTATGTTCCTGAAGTCTACCTGCCCAGCCTGGCCTGTGCAGGGATGCACTAGACTTGCTCAGCAAATTGCTCAGGAGCTGCAGCTGAGGGTCTTTTCATTAATCCAGTTCCTTTACTCATGTGATTCATTAATAGAATTGTTGGGTTCTAATGGCCAACCCTCTCTTTTTCTTCCCTTTGACTCTTACAGTGAGCATGCCCACCAGTGAGACTGAGTCCGTGAACACAGACAACGTCCCTGGAGCAGATATTGAAGGCGAAAACTGCGGTGCTAGGCTAGCGTGAGTACATATACATAGATATATGTGTGTAGGGGTTGGATTGAGCTTGGTGGGTTAAAACCAGGGCAAATGTCAGGCTTTTTAAGAGGAGGAAAACCCCACAGCGGGTGAAAGGAGAGGATGCAGAAGATCTATTGTTCCCAATTCTTATCTTAATTGCAATGTAAACTCACTCTGGACATTAGTGGAGAGCCTCTGGCTTTACACAGATGTAAATAAAGCACAGAATGCCCAGGATAAGCAGTTCTGGTTTTGCATAATAGCTAAAAGAAGAACTGATGGATAACAGTGTTCCTATTTTAAAATTCCTCTTTGGTGATAGATAATCAAATCTAATATATGCAGACCAAAGAGTGGAAATGACTGTCTATTTTAATTTCTCTAATGATTTTTATACACTTTACAGTGTCTTGTAATAGAAATACGTGGATGATAACCCCCATCCTGCAGCCTAAATTACACCCTTCAAATGCTGAATGCAGTACCATAGTGACAAAGAAATATATTGGTTTGGAGGAAGTAATACCTCCTTGAAATTGCACCATTGAAGTTAATGGAGACGCTCAAGAATGTGTGAGACAGCACTTATGGAATACCATATTCTACAGTATATTTTTTTAGGCATCAGAGAGAGCAAGGATAGGAAAGAAGAGTCCTTTCTTCCCTTTTGCATGACTTGAACAAGAATGGACTTTGTGCTTTCAGTGTCTCCAAATTACCTTGAAAAGTGGTCTAAGCATGTAAGTGCTATAGATTGTACCATGCTGGAGTATTTCGAGGCTCTTTCCTGACCTTGGGCATACCTTGAACCCTTCAGTGTTGGTCAAATGTTCATCATAAGTGCGTAAGAAATGCTCTGTTTTGTCAGACCTGTGGTCCAACTGTCCCAGTGTTCAGATCCTGATGCTGACAGGAGGACAAGTGCACAAGCCTCGCCATTTCCTGCTTTCCAGTCCCTTTTTACTGCTCCCAAATTCATGCTTATTGGATTAGAGATGTTAGAAGGTACACTCTGTTTTTTGCCTTTAGTGGCAATTTATGGACCCAATGTCCATGGATTTATCTGAACCCACTAAGGCTGACTGCCTCTACAATCTCCTGTGGCAACAAGCTTCAGAAGCTCACTACCTGCTGTGTAGACAAGTACTTTCTTGTATCTGTTTTAAGCTGATCCATTACTACTTTCAGTCAATGTCCTCTCCTATTGAGGTGAGAGTTGGTGATCAACAGTTCCACATCCAGCTTATCTATCACTTTCATGACTTCCTAAACCTTGACTGTGTCTCCCACACACACCCTTGGCCTTCTCCTCTATAAACTGAAGAGGAGGAGATCTTATCTGTACTAGAAGACGCAATATGTGGAATATGTTTTAAATTCAATCTGCTTTCCTGTGCCAGCTAGTGACTTACAAACCCCGGGAGAAATTGTTTGTGATAGCTTTCCTTCACCTGCCTGCTGTTGCCTACCTGCTGATTCCTTTAGTTTAGATTATGAACTCTTTTCTGAAGGAAGAAGGCTAGATCTGTTCACAGCACTGAGGCAGTTGTAGCCCCTCCTTTAGCACCCCACCAAGTTGCTTGTGCTCTTGTCGCATTACAGGAAACAGCAGCTGGATATGTGACTACTTCTTCCAGATGGATTCAATTTGGAGAACCATCTCTATTCTGCAGTTATGGTTCCTGTCACAATGGGTCCCCTGGTGCTATACACTGCCAACAACAATGGCAACCATTACTACAAAGTTGCATATATTTTTAATACTACAGTTTGAATTCATTCAATGTCCTTAACCCCAAAGGATCCTAAAGCACTGTATGAACTGTAAATGTAGGGATTGTTTTCCCAGCATTACAGTTCAGCCACCATCGGGGTAAAATGTTACAGGTATTTAAAAACAAAGGGCACAAGTGTATAAGGAGATATATATGAGCGATAACTTGTTCTGCACTGAAACTGCATGGGGAATTTTGGCAGCAGAACATAATTATCTAAGCTGGAATGCTGCCAGAAAAGCTGAAGTTAAACCCAACTCTAAACGTAATAATGACTTAGAATGGAGTTTACTTAAAATAGCCCAACGTGCCCACAAGAGAATGGCATTGCTGTGGTCTGGCACCATAATCACTATACTCCTGGCATTAGGAGAAGAAATAGCTTTGTCCAACACATTTTAGGGAAGAAGACATAGGAAAATGACAGGATAACAGGATTTCTTCTTCCAGTGTTATAGATGTTAAAACAGGGCCCTAAGTTTCACTAGAGCAGGACATGTAAGATTGAGGGGAAAAAAAACAGTTTCCTTGCTGCTTACCACTTCATTTAAAAATGGGTGATGTATAGTAGGGGAATTGAAGTCTTGTTATTGAGGAGTGTTTTACCCCTTACTCAAGGACAGTTAAGATCCTCAAGGCCTCATTCAGATTGCTTTTCATCTCCAAGAGATGTATGGGCTCCTTCATCCAGGAAAATGAATGGCTGTATTTGAAATTCTGGAGTGAGATACTGTTTTTTCCCATGCTTCTTGCTTTTGTAAAATGTATGTTTCAAACTTGTGGACCTGCAAATTCCTTAGTTATGGGTAAATTCAGATCTGCCTTTGATTCTGAGGCTTGGAATCCTTTCTGGTTTGTTTTGTTACACCACACACTCAGAGAGAGAAATCAGCTTCCCTGTTTTCAGGAAGTATAAAGTCCTCTTCTCACTGAGCTTTCATTATGCCCAGTATTCGTGCTGGAACACGTAAAATGTAAGCAAGAATCTATTTGAATGAGTATTTCCATATATTGGAGTGTGACTAAGAGAGTCAGTGTTCAATGATAGAGATAATTCATGTGGGAAGTAGTTGAGATTTTCAAATAAGTTCCTCATCTAGTACTAGTGACTTTGAGTAAGCATTAACAATTACAGTCATGCTATCTGCATCTCCTCATTTACTATAGTTGAAGATTAGGCCCAGACTTTTGAGCAGTCATCTGCCCTCTGGATTTTGTTTTTACAGTTGATATAGCTAGACAAGTTTTTTGTTCAGTTGTTGAGTTTTATCTTTTGCAGGCAGGTCTTCATTTTTACCAGCCTTCTAAAATCACTTAGTGGCCATGAGTCCCCATTGCCTTTTTCTAAACACATTTTTCCCAGAGGGCAATGACTGCACTGGGAAAGCTCCAACCAGACATGACTGAAGCAACAGGGAGATTTCAAGTCAAAGGTATTATGTTTATTTATTTAGTGACATGATGCTGCTAGGGCTTATAACCACTCCAGCACCACCATGATGGTTACAGACTGAGCTCACCATCAGTGTGCACTCATGATAAAAGGAAAACAGTACCCAGGAGACAGAAAAAAAAGACATTTTTCTTTAAGATATCTTAGAATTACTGGCTGTTCTTATAAAAAGCTGTAGACCTTAAAAGGCTGGGTCTCCGAATGACAGAAAGATTAGCTGGAGAGGCCAGGCTCAAGCATGCCTTTTAGAAAACGAGATATTTTGTGACAGCCTTTCTCATCTCCACAGAGACATATGCTATGTGAGATCAGGAGAGTACCTCTCAAACATAGACTGTCTTCTACCGATGAATTGTCTCAAAGAAGCTTTTATTTCTATAGTATTCATACTATAGAAACTGCCCTCATCAGCTGTGCTGTCTGGAGCAATGCCAGTCTTCAAACCAGCAGAAGGAGTTTCGGGAGGAATCTAACATCTCTTTTTGCTTATTGTGTAAATCCGGTTTCCTAGAACTAAAACAACAACAAAAAACCCACCCTTATTCATATTCATTCCTGGTGTAATTCTGCTGCCATCAGGAGGGGTGTGGCGGGGAGTAGTTCCCTTCCTAAAATGTGTGTTAGCTTTATCAGGCATCTGAATTTGAAAAAAGTTTTGTAGGGTTCCACACGACATTGAAAAGAGTTCCACAACTTCTGTAGTATATCATCCCTGTCGTGGTATTGCCTTGTACTGCACTGACATCTGCCCTGCAGTAGGACGTAACAGCTTTTATCCTCAAGGACATTTGGAAGTGAAACTTATCTTCCTTCTGATATGTCATAGATTTAATAACCTGTTGCCTCTGGGTACAAAGAAATGTGTTTTCTCTGCAGTAAACATCAGGGGGAATAAACCCAGAACTAGGAGCAGTGGGGTTTTATTTACATGATAGCCTTATACCCCAGGCCTTCTGCCATGGTTTAGGCCCACCCAGCCAGAAACAGCCCCACAGAGCCACTTGCTCCTTCCTACCCTCTCTGGTGGGATGGGGAGGAGAAAATATAACAAAAGGCTTGAGGATCGAGGAAACAACTTGGGAAGCAAAATCAATTTGATTTAACAAAAACACCCATTCACCATTTGAATCAGAGTAGGACAGTGCTAAGTACAACCAGATCTTTAAAACACCTTCCTCTACCCCTCCCGTATTCCTAAACCCAGCTCTGTAACCTCCTTCCCTCCAGCAGCACAGAGGGGCAGGGAATGGGGGTTGCTCTGAGTCCCAGTCTGTTCCATGTTGTTTCTGCCACTCTCTCCCCCTGAGGACGAAAACTCCTCACAGTCTTTCCATACTGCAGCACAGCATCCCTCCCGTGGGAGGGTCTTCTCCCACCAGTGTGTGTGTCTTCTGCAGGCTGTAATCCTCCCAGTGACAGACTGTTCCAGTGCAGGCTTCCCTCAAAGCCATGGACTCCTCTGGGAGCAGTCCTCTGCTCCGGTGTGGGGTTCTCCATGGGCTGCAGACAGGATTCTGCCCCACTGTTGATCTCTAAGGGTTGCAAGGGCTCAGCCTGCTATCTCACTATGGGTCAAAGGGGAATTGGCTGCTCTGGCATGCCTCCCTGCTCCTTCCTCACTGACCTTGATGTCCATGTGGTTCTCTCTCATGTCCCACTCCTCTCCAAAACAAAAAAGCTCCCAAAACAAAGGAACTCACCTGACAGGTTTTCCCCTCATTATCATGGAGGTGCTGGTTGGCTCAGCCTTGGCCAGAAGCAAGTCCAACTTTGAGCCAGGGCAACTTCTAAAAGCTTCTTAGACGAGCCATACTAGTAACTGCCCGCTCCCACTATCAAAACCCTACCAGACACAAACCCAACACAATTTCCCAGTACTAATTTCCCCAGACTCTATGTTATGTTAGTGCTGCACAGGACTTAGATTCCTGAGGACAGGCTATTGCTCATAATCAGTAGTAATCTGATCTGTGCAGGATGTCAGCATATATAATCTTCCAATACAACCAGAATGTTAATTTTCTAATGCAACCTTACAGATCTCGAGTGCCACAATAGAGCTTTCTTCTATACATATGTATTAGCTAGAAAATAACCTTTGTGGAAACTAATGTTCTATAGAGGCTCAACAGAAAAGTGAAGCACTTGAGCTCAAAGGAAAAGAGAGCTTAAAACTCTCTGCTTTCACAGGAACAATAATCATTTGGCATTTTCACCTTGGACAGGATTTCCATAGATTTGGGGAACAGTTCAATTGCTTTTCCACCAAAGAGGGTTAAAACAATAAAACAGGATAAAACAAAATGAACAACCTACACTGGCTTTCCAACTGTAAGCAGTATGTGCTGAAAGTATTATGAACAATGGAAGCTTTCCCTGGCAGCTGATTTTCCCTTGGTGCCTTTCTGGCTGGGAGAAGAATTCCTGTATAGCTCTTGCCATAATCAGCATAGGAGCCAGTGATAAAGGTGGAACAGTCAGTTTGCGTGCAGGTTCACTATAGATGCTGCTGGTTTTCACCTAATGAGAAGATAGCCTCCTTCTACGAGGACCAAAGTCCCCACTGTACCTGGAGAAGTGGTAAGAGAAGTTTACCAAAAGCTCTAAACCCACTGCTGACTTCAGCAGGAAAACACACAGGATCAACCCTTATGTGTCAGCCTCAGCTACTGCTTTCCAGTTTACTGTGAACAAAGTGCTTTTGATACTCACACTCAGCTCTAGATATGTGTCTAAAGGACAATAGCATGCCCTTGTGGAGGAGGAGTTATCTTCCTATTTTGGATTCTGTGACAGGCCTTGCCTGTGACTTGCCACAGGGAGAGCAAGATTATTCACTAACTGCCAAAGCACTGGCTTATTTTCCCAGCCTGTAAGAAAGACTGTGGAATAGCAAATGAGCTCAGTTTTAAGCTAGACAGATGCAGCTTTCTTAATGATGTTCTGTAGATTCTTACTGCTGCTGGCCACAAACCACCTCTCTCTTGAAACAAACATCGCTCCTGTCAGGTCAGCATGCTCTCCGATACTTCTCCAAGAAGGGCAAGAGAAAGAACAAAAGAAGAGGTATCATTATGTGGACTTTGATAGAATTTAGTGATTGCCTCAGCAGGAAGATCTGAATCCACATCAGAATGCAAGTTCTCCAGGGCCAGTCATCTCTTTTGTTTTGCTGGAAGTTTTTAATTAATGGTCAGAAATGATAAATGGTCATTGTATGTCCCTTTACAGCTTCCTGGTGTTAGTTGTGTTGTACAGAGGATAGCAGGCAGAAAGATGGAGGCCCGTTGCTTCAGTGTGACTCAGAGAGGCATAGCTGAGGGTAGAATTTAGCCCTAACACTGTATTAGGCTTAGAGATTATCAGCTATGCAGCACACATTCCTGAAAAGCTATGTCACTACATGCTTTTTTCCCAGCAATAAGTAAATAAAGGACCCTAAGGTGGGCATCATTCCTTCAAGGATGGCAGCATCCTGACTAGAAGCAATAAAGTGTCATCAGCAGGAATAGAGAGAGTGTGAAATGTTGTGCTGCTTGACCAGTAACTGCATGAATGTACACCATATTGCACCAAAACAGAATCAGTATCACACCAGGACTGTGTTCTCACAGTTCTAAAATCTCTAAGATATGCATAGTGCAGCTCTTTAGATGTTCCCCAAAGCTGTATATATCCTAGAGGCAGAGTAAACTGCTTTATAACAACTTTTACTAGTATCCAAGGCTTTTCTAAATCCTCATGAAGAAACTTGCCTATAGGCAGGATCATATAATGTAAAAGTCCTTGTGACCAGCATGCCAGAAAATTTCATGGTCATATTTAGTAATTTCTACACCAAGAATGCAACTGTAACATGACCTTTGTGTCATGCTTGGAGACCTACAAGATTTTTCCAGCATTGTTGTATGTACAATTACAGAGTCCTCAATCCCTGTTATCCAAAAGAGCATCACATGCTTCACAAGCACGTAATTTTACTTCTCTGCTGTCCACCATGAACAGAGGAACAAAGACTTTATCTCTCAGAATGTGGGATGTCTCACTACATTTAAATTATGCTGATTCTTCTGAGTTCATGTTGATAAAATCTTTAAATTTCATTGTCTTATTTGTATGTGGTACGTAACTATGTAAGATTAGATGAGTTTTAGAGAATTTAAAAGATAGCTAGTCAAACAGTAGAGGTCTGATTTTTGTGCTTGTCTTTCTAAAATATAATCTGAGTTACATGGTTCCTGTGATAAAAACACCAGTAGTGATTAGAAATGTTTTTCCTAAAGGTTCCTATAGCATGATTTTAAATAATCGCTTCTCAAGACATTTCAGAGCTGAACATAAATAAGGGCACTCTTTCTCCCAATTACATAAAGCTCCCAGGATACCAGGGATGCAAGAGATCCATGTTTAAATTCAGCAGAGAATCTGGTCTACCCTGAACCCCTGGCAAGTGCCAGTTTGGAGTGTCACAGAGGCCATGGCAAGACTCCAAATCCAGACTATTTGACAGGCCCTGGTGACACCATAAAAGCATTTTTTTATGTGACATAGTTAACACTTATAAAAGATAAGGAATAATGAGATCTTATTAATGTTTATAAATACCTAAAGGGCAGGTGTCAAGAGAACGGTGCCAGTGGTTCTCTGTGATAGGACAAGGGACAATGGGCACAAACTGGAACACAGAAAGTTTCACTTAAACATAAGGAGAAAATTCTTTGCTGTGAGGGTGATGGAGCACTGGAACAGGCTGCCCACAGATGTTGTGGAGTCTCCATCTCTGGAGACTTTCAAAACCCACCTGGATGCATTCCTGTGTCACCTTCTCTAGGTGATATTGCTCTGGCAGGGGAGGTTGGACTAGGTCACCTCCAGAGGTCCCTTCCAACCCCTAACATTCTGTTATTCTGTGAACCCCGATTCTGAAAGACAAAAGATTCTTGATCATAATGGTCATTTGAAAAGAGTGTTTCAGATTCGGGCATGATGTTTTCCAAATCAGCTATTGTACAGTTTGTGTTTCCAAAATTCCATTTTGCTTTTGGATTCTACCTCTAAATATAAATCTCTTCCTTTTTCCTTGTCCTGTTCTATATATAAAGCACACCCACATGTGATAAAGCCTTCTGCCAGAGCAGCAAGGGGGAGGGGGGGGGGAGGCTGGCTGTAGCTAACCTGCAGGAGTACTGAATACACTTGGCTGCTGCTCATAATGATCCAAAGATATAATTATCGTATGCATGATGAGTAAGTACTACACCTGCCATATCTCTTTTGCTTAAATAAATAAAAGATTCCTTAAATACCACACAGTTCCCTTTCTGGGAAGTGGTTAGCCAGAGAGGTCAGCAGAGGACATCATACTCCTGTCCTTAACCTTCCACCAGGCGGTTTCCCCATGGCATCTCTCTTGCTCTCTTTCCCTCCCTTCTGCTAACCTCTTCCTATGAAAGTCCTCACCTTCTCCTTTTCAGTGCCCAGCTTTCTCCTTCATTGTTATTTTTTTTCTTCTTTTTCTCTCCTCTGTCTTTGCCTGAGCTTTCTTTCCTGTTGCCTGTAAATCTCATCCATTACATTTATAGGTAGCACTTACCAAGCAAGATTCTCAGTGAGAAGTTGGGATAGCTTTAACATTAAGGATGTGCTTTGTAGGTGCATCACTCGTCATCCTTGTTAAGGGTTCCTTTGTTTCTGCAGCATAATTTAGCATTCTGTTCAGCCAGTGTATTATTTCTTCTTTATCAAAAGAGTTCTTGCGTGTGTATGTAACCACACTGCTGCCTAGTATGTGGCCTAGACAAGCTGCCTGTGACACAGCAGGAATGGTGTATTCAGTGCAAAGGCTTTATTTTTTTGGCTCAGACCATCTGCTGGTGAAATGTTCCTATCGCTAAAATCTCTTCCACGTAAGGAAAATGACCTATCACTGATTACTTGTCAGTGACTGATGTCCTCAAACAGGGACATGACCATTTTTAAGACTACTACAGAAAGTAGCGTTAGATGCTTTGAGAATTACTTTGTCCCATATCTACTAACAGTGAAACCATTTTTAAGCCAGTATAGTAAGACCTTTGATGACTGTTGTCAACAATGAATCACTTTCCTATCGTAGAGGGAACCTTAGGAAATGCTTCAACCCAGCAGAAATATCTTGTTCATAGTCACTCCCCAGATTCTCATTTCTTCCATTATTGGTAGTAGATTTTGAATCTTCCTAAATCACCTCTGACTTATATCATTGCATCCATGTACCTTTTTTTTTCTCTATATACCATACACGTATGTACCAAAAGACAAGCAAAAAGTTCAAAGGTATTGGAGAACATGTGTCAAGCAGAGCAAGGTCATGTTTAGAGAATTGAATTCTATCTCTAGCTTTGCCTGGGACTTCACAAAAAAGACTAATGAGATTATTCAGGTGAATAAATCCAAGTGCATAGAATTGGATGTTTAAACACATATATAGGAGGAACATGAACAAATTTTCAGGAATGCTTAATTCCCCCAATTTCATTGACAGCAACAGAATCTATTATTGTTAAGACCCTTGTGAATTCAAACCAATTTCATAGATAACAAAGACAAATAAGTGTTAGGATCTAAGTTTGAAAAGATCTACCATGTGCTGTTCTTCCTTCAATTGCTTGGGGAAAAAAAAAAAAAAAAGGCAAGCACTATTTTCCCCATGGTTTCATAATGTGCTTATGTATCCTGAAGTGACAGGTGATGTGTGAAAGCAACAAGTCTGTCTCTATAAAGTCATACATATTTTAATGTAAGTAAAAAAAACTAGTGATTAAAAATAAGAGTCATAATCAAAAAATAAATTTGGTAGCAGATGTAGAGTGCCCCTAGCATTAGGCCAGTCTTTTATCCAAGAGAAAAGCTATCTCACTGATGTCTGTGGGTGGTAGAATCCCATCATGGCATGACTCCTGTTTCATGACTCCCACCAAAACCCAAGGTTTGTCTATCAGGGAATTCTAGCCATGCCCAGTGCCTATACTGACGTACAGAGGAATCAGAAGAAAAACAGCATCCATTAAAAAAGTATTTGAGCTTAACTTTGTTTCTTTCTATTATTATTTTCATTAAAGCCTGGATAGTGTGGCACAGCTTCAGAGACTTTAATGGCAATTCTTATCTTTCAGGCATCGGATCTCAAAATCAAAGTTTAGGTAAGTAAAATTGACGTGCTTTTCCTCCTTTCTATTGGTTTTGTTCCTTATTTTGTGAAGTGGTTTACTCCTGCTTCTTTGGGGTATAGTGGTGATTCTAAAAGATCCTGCCAAACTTGTCAATTTTAGTCAGTCATCTACCAAAAATCAAGATGCTTTTTCTTAGTTTCATATTAAAATAAGGCATTTCACTGAGAAGTACCAATCTGATTGCTACCTACATATCTCAAGCAATAAAATATAAAAGCAGAAGAAAAAAATAGTTCAACCACATAATTTTACTACATCCATCAACATCAACCCTGTCAGCTCAAGGCTCTCTTTCCTACACTTTGTTGCATTACTCTGCTTTTCTTGATTGTAAATCTTTCAGCTGATCAGGTTTACATCTGATTTGTGAAATTCTCCCTTTTACCATGGGACGCATGGAGTTCTTCTGGTGGTGTTTGTTTTTCTGTTGACTTAAAACTTTTGAAAATGTGAAGCAGTCCCCAGGTGGTCATCTGTGCGTTTCCATTGGAAAGGCGGACTGAACTCATGGAACTTGGTTGTTGAGGTCCCAGTTCATTTATACGTCTTCAGTAGGAGCCCCACTGCCTCTGTAACTCTGAATTAAGTCAATTCTATAAAAAACTAAATTAATTTTCAGAATAACTGAAACAAGTGAGCAACTCTGTCCTTCAATGTACCTAAATAATGAATAGTAATGTAATGGAATGTATTTATGTTTATATACTGCCTATATGCATCTCTATGCAAAGACTTACACACATAATCACATCTGCCCAATTCATGGATTTATTTGTATGTAGGTGTAAGCACAAAAAGACTACTTGTAGCATCACATGGTTGTGTACATGCACATTTGTGCACAAGTACAAGTGCATGGGGTCTGACAATGATTTAAAGACAACATATATGTCTAAGCGTTGTGCTCATTATGAAAGTTGGGAAAATCATTACATGTCCCAGATCCACTGGAAAATACACTTGCTAAGTGTTTGTGGGAGTTAGACTGGGTGCCTTTAAAAATTACATAGCTAAAACAGCCTGGATTTTCGTACGTGTTAAAATGTTGTTGCAAAATTCTTTGCCAGCCTGCAATATTCATATTGTCTGTCTTTAGTTCATGTGGGTGCTGAACCCTGACCTCATGCATGGCCATAGTTTATCACTGGAAATAATACATCAGAGAAGACTAGCCAAGAAAAGTTCTCTCTTGATGTAATGCTCTGTGTGTGTCTCTAAAGAGGCACAGGCACACACACACACACACATATGTATATAATATCTATATAAACCTATTAGATTTATTATACAGTGGCAAGTGTTGCCTGGAAACTGGTTGCTATGCAAGTTAAATTCTGAAGAGTAGGAGGTGTGTAATTAGCTTTAAATATCTTCTATGGTTAGTAATTACCCTCAGAAATCAGTGACACAAGGGGATGTGCTCATGGAAGGCAAACTTTTAAAAGGTCTGTTGATGAGCAAATGGTATCCTTAGTTCCAGGCATGAAGGTGAGATGCTGAGGGTCCCTAAGTTTAGTTTTTCTGTTCAGAGTTAGCCCTCATATTGCGCTTACTCCTGAACATTGTTGAATGTTGGAAGTGTTCCATGGATTTTTGTTTGACCTCCCCTCTCCAAGGGCTTAACCCAAAGGGCATGGTGTATAGTGGGTATCTTTTCATTGACTAGCCTGAGGCTGGGCAAGGTCCCAGTGCAGATCACAAGCTTTAAATAGAAGCAAAATAATTATTTTTGTGGGAAGTGGGCTAAAGAAACCCCTCAGGGTAGCTGCTATGGACATCTTAATCAGATTAAGACATTTCTTGAAGAGGCTTATTCATCCCTAAATGTTGCAAATTGTTCTAGGATTGACTTTATTCCTATAGCTAAAGGAAGGATGATCACAACTGTTGACTCAGATGAGAATGAGAGAACATTTCTCAGGGTGAACTTTAAAGTTATTCTCTACCACTCTTGAACAATAAATCGAAACTAGAGACTCTATGCAGTTTTGCAATAGCCTAAGGATCCCTATCTTAAAAGGACTTTTTCTTTTCCAATTTTTCAAGTCGCTACTGGCGCCGATGGAATCGATTCTGCAGAAGAAAGTGCCGCGCCGCTGTCAAGTCCAATGTTTTCTATTGGTTGGTGATCTTCCTTGTGTTTCTCAACACCCTTACCATTGCCTCTGAACACTACAACCAGCCAGACTGGCTCACGGAGGTACAAGGTGAGGAGAGGCTGATGGTCCTGTTTATTGTGGTCAGTGTCAAAAAAGGTGATCAAGGAAGGAGCTGAAGCATTAGACCACACAATGTAAAAGGACCGTGCACAGCTCCAAATAGTCCCCTGTCTGTTCAGGATCTTAAATAATGCATTAAAACATCTGCCTACAATAGGAGAAGTTTGATGGAAAATGTAAATTCCTCATTTCTAGCTAAAGCAGTGTTCCACTGGGTATAGGTGAAATCAGGAGCTTATGCTAAAAATATATTTGCAGCAACTGGATTTCCAATTTATGGATAGCTATGGGGAGCCACAGTTCTCCCAGGTTTCCCCTGAATTGGCATTTATAATAAATTCTAGTTATCAGGGAGGTGGGGAAGAGTGATTTATAAAGTCTTTCTGTCTACAGAACAGTTGAATCCTCACTGGAGGTGAGAGCAGCTGAAAGGCTTAATTAAGCAACAGTAGGTAGCACAGCAGCTCTTCTATTCCCACTCTCATCTGCAGATGACAAGTGTGATGGGAGGTTGTACACAAGAAGGCATGTCCCTGTCATGGAGGTTGTGTGGTTGTGTAATACATCACAGCTGTATGTGCAAAGCATAGGAATCACTGCAAGCATCTTTGTAAAACATTTTCATGAATGAGATGCCCGCACTCTTGAAGTCCATTCTTTGACACAAGCTTATATGTAGTTAATCTTCCCAGAAAGGAAGGGACAATGGTTAGCTGTGATGGTCTTTTGACTAAGTTTCATTAATCTGTTTCTGTTTGTTTTTCATAAGACACTGCCAATAAGGTGCTGCTAGCTCTTTTCACGGCAGAGATGCTGCTGAAGATGTACAGCCTTGGTCTCCAAGCCTATTTTGTGTCCCTCTTCAACCGCTTTGACTGTTTCATTGTGTGTGGAGGAATCCTGGAAACAATTCTGGTTGAGACAAAGATCATGTCACCACTGGGCATTTCGGTGTTGAGATGTGTTCGACTCCTAAGAATATTTAAAATCACAAGGTACTTTTGTGCTTCTTGGGGAATGAAGGAGGGCTTCTGCTCAATGCACAACCTATATAAGTACAAGTCACTCACATCCGTGGCTTTTCACTTTTCTACCACTAATTGGGTAGTGCTAGCTTGACAGTCCTCATCTTTTTAAGTCTGTGGCAGGATAGGATGGCTGTACAGACTGGATGTCCCTGATGTGAGTGGTAAGGATTGGTGAGGCGTCTGGCATGGGGCCTGGAGACACTTGATGCCATCCAGATTATTAACTGAAATCTGGAAGGATAATGCAAGCTGAGCTTGGGCTCTTACGATTCTATGCAAAAGACAAAGTGTAAGCAAAACAGCAGATAGCCTTGTGACCTTTGTTGTTGCTTTATGGTGATGGAGAGGAGCCCGAAAGACTGCTGTGAGCCAAAACAACATTTGACAGAGGAGCCTATGCCAGGTCCAGTAGACTCAACAGTGGCCTGAGTGTGAAATAATGTCAACACCAGCATCTATAGGCAAACGATGTTGCCAGCCCTTCCCCTTCACTGTCCAGCATGAAGCAGCAGCTTTATAAAGAAACCAGACTTTTCCAGACTCCAGTATCATCTCTTTTTCCTTTTTCTCCTTCCTCCTCTCCCTCTGCATGAAGGCACAGTGGTATCTATTAAACAGTCACTGCTTCCTGCAATCATGTGCCTCCAAAACACCAGCTTGGTTTGGCAGAAGTTTTTCAGCTTGAGGGAAGGTTGTAGAAGAGATCAGCTCCCAGCTTACCCAGATGGGAGCTCTTGGAATGAATCTATCCAAGTCTTCACCTGACACAGCACAGGGTCTGCCTTTTCCCATGTGGGCACCAGTCAGCACCTTATAATAAACTTGACTAAGATGGTGAAAGAGTGTATTTTTTTCAACTTCAGCTATGAAATGTCTTTAAAATTGCTCTAAACTCCCCTAAAGGAAATTTCTCACAGATTTGAAATAAAAAGCACAGTGCACAAGAAAAACAAGTCTAAAACTGGAAGACAGTCAAGATGGCAGAGCTGAGAGGTAGACAAATACAACAGACTCGGACCTGTACGTTGCACAAGATTTACCCTCAAAGCTTCTGAGCCTCAGCTCTCTGGCAGGGTGGACGGTTTGCAGGGTCAGATGGCAGAGACAGAAAATCAGTTTACAGTCTCAGAGAGAGAAACCAAAGCCAAGCATACCACTATTAATAAAAGGGAAAAAAAAGGTGGTCTGTTTAGACTTGTGATCATAGAAGAAGGAAAAATATTCCAGCAAGAAAGTCATCTTTGCCCTTTTAGAAATAGTGGGGATCTCTTGGTCTGGTGACTGTTTTTCCTGGATCTTTGGGTTTGAAAGTTATCATCACTGAGTCCCAGGCCTGGTTTCTGAGGAAACCAGTAGCTGTTTCAGGCATTGGGTAATCAGATACACCCAGGGCAACATACCAATAGCTATAAAAGCATAAGCTTCAACATAACATCCTGGAGAGGTCATTGTTTTTTCAAGATATTTCTCCACTCCTACACAAAATACATAATCTAGCTAAGAGAATTCTCTAATAGAAAGGCAAATGCTAAGAGATATCATTAATACTTTAGGAAGCTTGTGCTATCAGAGTACTCAAATATTGCTGAATCTTCTGGCAGAGATGTAATGTTGGAACCAGCCAGCACTAGGACTAGTTAAATTTACCTTCATTCTGCAGAAGAACTAAAATATAATTTTGCATGGAAGCAAATGTTACCTGGAATATGTCTCCTGCAGTGTGTACATGGGCCTATGCGTAAAGAACAGAGCTGAGGAATAGCTCATAATGAATAATGTATTAATTGGATTTTTCCTTCTTTCCTGTTATGAAAATATTGGCAAGTAGGTTGCAGTAGTCTCAGATTTATCTATGTTTTTTAATTATTCATCGTTTTCTTCATGATTTTTCCCCTCTGTGGGCGAAGTTTGCCCTCACGTGGAAGGCCCTAGCACAGAACTCTAAAGCAGTATTTTAGGCCCACTCATGTCTTACTGCAGGAGAGAATATTCTGGCATTAAGATAACACTCTTACCTCTGATGTTCTCTGGTAAAATACAAATGTTTCCACTATTCACTCAGCTCTAAATACAATGATGGCTTATTGTTGATGTCATCCATACTGATAGAAGACACCACTTGAGTGCAATGACAATACAGAAAGATACAATCCTAGAAAGCTGGGAAGGATAGGAGGGATGATGGTGTCATATTTTATGTCAAATATATATTCGTGAGCAGTGACATGGAGACATACGGTGGAGATGAAAATAGTGATAATCAAGGGCATTAAAAAGGCACAAAGCAGGAAAATTGCTCTGGTGAGAGTATATCAGTAGGTAACCTGATCTTTGTATATTTGTATGGATTTTCCATGGTAAATACCAAGCAGAAGGAAATTCTGGGTGCATCAAGATGATACACATCTAGGAAAAACATAAATACAGCTCTCTAGTATACTAGAAACAAATAAAGACACCATCAGATGAACAATGAATAATTTTAGTAGACAACATTTAGAATTTCAACAACAAACATATCAATACTATACAGAATAATTTAGTCTTGTACATTAGACAGACAGACAAAATAATCTGTTTGGTTTTGTTCTCCCTAATTTTTTCAAGGCTGTGCAGAAAAATCTCCCTTTGCTAAGAGAAGAATTATTTTCTCTTTATAAATAGTCCTTTACTGCTTTATAAATTTCTATATTTAGTCTTTTATACTTAAAAAATAAATCAATTTATTTGCAACAGGATACTGAAATTTGGTAATTTATGCCTAATCCTGCCACTAGATATGTCACTGTTAACTATAGGGAGGAGAGGCAGGGCATGGTTTTTTTTGTACCTGCTTTCAAATTGGTTTTATATTGGATGAATAGTGTGGGAAGTTTTCCTACAATGAGACTGCCAGCTGTTGCTACTGTTTTAAGCTCTGCACCTGTGATTGCCAGTATCATAAAGACATAGTGGAAGGCAATGGAGAGAAGAAGGAAGAGAATAAAAGAATACATTAAGTTCTAATCCAGTTCTGCAATTGATTTTTGAGTGAGATGTTGAACAAACCATTTAACTTCTCTGCATCGTTCCTCCATTTTGAGACAGCGTTTATAATCACAGCCTACTCACTGGGGTTTTGCAGTGCCTCATTCACTGGCAACCTCAAGGGTCTTAGATCTGCAAGTGGGAGATGTTAAGAAGCACATTCTTCTCTCTGTAAGTCTGAGGCAGCAGCAGCACTGTCTCTCTTACCTCCCATTAAATGCTGCCTGGTCCAAAACCTCTGATTCCATCCAGTATTGCCATGAGATTTATTGTAACTATTTTTTCCTTTGAAATTTACTAACCAAAGAGGACAAAGTAGCGAGAGACTTTCTTTGTCTGAGCTTCAACCATTCCAGATTTAAAAGCCTTGTGTTTCATTGATTAACCCCAGATCTCACTTTGAGGGGGTGTTCATGTTAATTCTACAGCCACCTAATGTGACAGACAGTAACCTCAGGTCAGGCTTCTAGGATACTAAGATAAGACAATTGTTATTTTCACATCCTATTCAAGTTGAGCTTTCCTTATCCTTTCCTTTTTCTCTTTGCCACCCCCCCCCCCCCCCCCGCGCCCGCCCCCTTCCCCCGGTTCC